>JASPKZ010006460.1:502500-686273 GCA_030220185.1 Diploptera punctata | reverse complement strand
TTGTTGGCAATAAGTTTTAGATGGGAACCTATATACTTTAATAATTTCTAACTGTAGGTTTCTGCAAGACAATTTTGTTGGCATAAGATTTAGCTGGGCCATAAATTAGCTTTAATTTCATAACTGTAAGGTTCAGCAGACTAATTTTGTTGGCATGTAATTTAGATGGGACCTATATTACTTAATTCATAACTGTAGGTTTCAGCACGATAATTTTGTTGTCATAAGTATTTAGATGGACCTATATTACTTAGATTCATAACTTAGTTCGTGCAATACACTTTGTTGGCAAAAGTATTAGTGGGAACCTATATTACTTTAAATTTAACTGTAGGTTCATGCCGTGAAGATTGGTCGGCTAAGCATTTAATATGGGACCTAAGTACTTTATTCATAACGTAGTTCATGCAAACTAATTTGTTGCATAAGTATTTAGAATGGGGAAACATATATTTACTTTACTTCATCACTGTAGGTTCATGCAAGACTAATTTTTTATTTGTTGGCAAAGTATTTATATGGGACCTATATAATTTAATTCATAACTGTAGTTCATGCAAAGACTAATTTGTTGGCCTAAAAGTATTTTCGATGGGACATATATTACTTAATTCATAACGTATGTTCAAAATGCAAGACTAATTTTGTTGGCATAAAGTATTTAGATGGGACCTATATTACTTTATTCATAACTGTAGGTGTTCTGCAATACTAATTTTTGTTGGCATAAGTATTTAGATGGGACCTATATTACTTTAATTCTAACTGTAGGTTCATTCAAGACTAATTTTGTTGCATAAGTATTTAATTGGACCTATATTACTTTAATTCATAACTGTATGTTCATTCCCGACTACTTTTGTTGGCATAGTATTTAATGGGACCTATATTACTTTTTCATAACTGTAGGTTCATGCACGATTACGAATTTTCGGCTAAGCATTATATGGGACCTATATTTCTTTAATTTCATAACTGTGGTTTCTGCAAGACTAATTTTGTTGGCATATAAGCATTTATATGGGACCTATTTACTTAATAATTCATACTGTAGGTTTCATGCAAGACTATTTTGTTGCCTAAGTATTGTAGATGGGACCTATATTACTTTAATTCATAACTGTAGGTTCATGCAAGACGCTTTTTGTTGGCATAAGTATTTTAGATGGGAACCCTATATATTACGTTAAATTCATACTTAGGTGTCAATGCACGATAATGATTGTCGGCATGAGCATTTTATATGGACCTATATTACGTTAATTCATAACTGTTGGTCATGCAGACTAATTTTGGTTGGCAAAGCATTTTATGGGACCTATATTACTTTATTGGCATAACTGTAGGTTCATGCAAGACTAATTTTTTGTTGGCATAAGCATTTAGGATGGACATATATTACTTTACTTCATAACTTTAGGGGGTTCATGCACTATTAAATTTTCGCCTAAGCATTTATATGTTACCTCTATTTACTTTTTAATTATGCACTGTAGGGTTCCATGCAAACTGATTTGTTGGCATAAGCAATTTTATGGGACCTATATTACTTTAATATGCATAACTGTAAGTTCATGCAGACTAATTTTTTGTTGGCAAAGATTTAGTGGGACCTATATACTTTAATTCTAACTGTAGGTTATGCAAGACTAAGTTTGTTGGCATAATTTATTTAATGGGACCTATTACTTTAATTCATAACTGTAGGTTCAATGCAGACTAATTTTTGTTGGCATAAGTATTTCAAGATGACATATATTACTTTATTCAATAACTGTACGTTCCTTCCAGACTTTTGTTGGCATAGAGTATTTAGATGGGTACCTATTTACTTTAATTCATACCTGTAGGTTCATGCAAGACTAAGTTTGTTGGCATAAGTATTTAGATGGGGAACTATATTACTTTAATTCATACCTTGTAGGTTCATGTCAAGACTAATTTTGTTGGCATAAGTATTTAGATGGGACATATATTACTTATTTCATACGTCGGTTCCATGCAAGACTAATTTTGTTGCATAAGTTTTATGGGACCTATATTACTTTAATTAATAATTCATAACGTAATGTTCATGCCAGACTAATTTTGTTGGCATAAGTATTTAGATGGGACCTATATTACTTTAATCATAACTGTAGGTTCATGCAATACTAATTTTTTTTGGCATAAGTATTTAGATGGGACCTATATTACTTTAATTCCATACTGTAGGTTCATCAAGACTAATTTTGTTGGCATAAGTATTTAGATGGGACATATAATTCTTTAATTCTAACTGTAGGTTCATGCAAGACTATTTTGTTGGCATAAGTATTAGATGGGACTATATTACTTTATAATTTCATAACTGTAGGTTCATGCAAGACTAATTTTGTTGGATAAGTATTTTAGATGGGACATATCTTACTGTAATTCATACTGTAGTTCGTGTCAAGGAACTAATTTTGTTGGCATAAATATTTAGATGTGACCTATATACTTTACTTCATACTTTAGGTTCATGCCCGATTAAGATTGTCGGCAAAGCCTTATATGGGACCTATATTACTTTAGTAATCATAACTGTATGTTCAATGCAAGTATTTTGTTGGCAAGTATTAGATGGGACATATATTACTTATTCATAACTGTAGGTTCATGCCCAGACTACTTTTGTTGGCCCACAAATAATGGGAGCTAAGTATTTAGATGGGACCTATATTACTTTATTCATCACTGTAGGTGCATCAGACTAATTTTGTGTCATAAGTATTTAGATTGGCCTATATTTACTTTAATTCATAACTGAGGTTCATGCAAGACTAATTTTGTTGGGCATAAGTATTATATGGGACCTATATTACTTTAATTCATAACTGAGGTTCATGCAATACTAATTTTGTTGGCATAAGTATTAGATGGGACCTATAACGTTATTCATAACTGGTAGGTTCATCAAGACGAATTTTGGTTGGCATAAGTATTTAGATGGGAACCTATATCTTTAATTCATAACGTATGTTCATGCAAGACTAATTTTGTTGTGCATAGTTATTTTAGATGGACCTATATTACTTAAATTCATAATGTAGGTTCATGCCGATTAATATTGTCGGCTAAGCATTTACTAATGGACCTATTACTTTACTTCATAACTGTAGTTCATGTCAAGACTATTTTGTTGGCATAAACATTTATATGGGACCTATATTACTTTACTTTAATTCATAACCTGTAGGTTCATGCCAGACTAATTTTGTTGGCATAAGTATTTAGATGGGACCTATTAATTACTTTATTCATCTGTATGTTCATGCAAGACAACTAATTTGTTGGCATAAGTATTTATATGGGACCTATAGTTACTTTAATTCATAACTGTAGGTTCATGTCACGATTAAGATGTCGGCATAAGCATTAATATTGGACCTATATTACTTTAATGCATAACTGTAGGTTCATGCAAGAAGACTAATTTTTGTTGCATAAGTATTTAGATGGGACCTAGTTATTACTTTAATTCATAACTGTAGGTTCATCACGATTAAGATTGTCGCATACGCATTTATATGGGAGCTATTAATTACTGTTAATTCTAACGTAGGTTCATTCCAGACTAATTTTGTTGCATAAGCATTTATTGGGACCTATATTACTTTAATTCATAACTGTAGGTTCATGCACGACGAATTTGTTGGCATAAGCTTTAGATGGGACTCTATGACTTGATTCATAACTGTAGGTTCATGCACGCTTAAGATTGTCGGCCTAAATCATTTATATGGGACCTATATTACTGTTAATTCATAACTGTAAGGTCATGCAAGAGCTAAGTTTGTTGCATAAGCATTTATTGGGACTCTCTATTACTTTAATTCATAACTGGAGTTTTCAGGCAGACTAATTTTTTGGCATAAGCATTTAGATGGACTATAGTACTTTAATTCATAACTGTAGGGTTCACTGGCACGATTAAGATTGTCGGCATAATCATTTTATATGGGAACCTCTTTACTTTAATCATAACTGTAGTTTCATGCAAGACTAATTTTGTTGGCATAAGCATTATATGGACCTATATTACCTTTATTCATAACTGTAGGTCATGCAAGACTAATTTTGTTGGCATACGCATTTATATGGGACCTATATTACTTTAATTCATAACGGAGGTTCATGCAAGAACTAATTTTTGTTGGCATAAGTATTTAGATGGGACATATATACTTTAATTCAAACTGTAGGTTATGCAAGCTAATTTTGGGTGGCATAATATTTAGAGAGATTGGGACCTATCTACTTTAATTCATACTGTAGGTCATTCAAGACCTATTTTTGTGGCATAAGTAATTTAGATTGGACCTATATTACTTTAATTCATAACTGTAAGTTCATTGGCAAGACTATTTTGTTGGCATAGGTATTGAGATGGGACCTATATTACTTTAATCATTAACTGTCAGGTTCATGCAATACTAATTTTGTTGCATAAGTATTTAAGATGGACCTATATTACTTTAATTCATAACTGTAGGTTCGATGCACGATTACGATTGTCGCATAAGCATTTATATGGACCTTCTTACTTTAATTCATAATTTCTGTAAGGTTCATGCAAGACTAATTTTGTTGGCATAAGCATTTATATGGGACTATATTATTTAATTCATAACTGTAGTTCTGCAAGACTACTTTTTGTTGGCATAAAAGTATTTAGATGGGGACTATATTACTTTAATTCATAACCAATTCATACTGTAGTCATGCAAGACTAATTTTTTGTTGGCATAAGTATTTAGATTGGACTAATTACTTAATTCATAACTGTAGGTTCATGCACGATTACATTGTCGGCATAAGCATTTATATGGGACCTATATACTTTAAATTCATAACTGTAGGTTCATGCAGACTCATTTTGTTGGCATAAGCATTTATATGGGACCTATATTACTTAATTCATAACTGTAGGTTCATGAAAGACTAAATTGTGTTGGCATAAGCATTTAGATGGGAGCCTATATTACTTTAATTCATAACTGTAGGTCATGCACGATTAAGATTGTCGGCATAAGCATTTATTGGGACCTATATACTTTAATTCATAACTGTAGGTTCATGCACGATTAAGATTGTCGCATAAGCATTATATGGGACCTATATTACCTTTAATTCATAACTGTAGGTTCATGCAAGACTAAGTTTGTTGGCATAAGTATTTAGATGGACCTATATTACTTTAATTCATAACTGTAGGTTCATGCAAGACTAATTTTGTTGGCATAAGCATTTATATGGGACCTATATTACTTTAATTCATAACTGTAGGTTCATGCAAGACTAATTTGTTGGCATAAGCCATTTAGATGGGACCTATATTACTTTAATTCATAACTGTAGGTTCATGCACGATTAAGATTGTCGGCATAAGCATTTATATGGGACCTATATTTACTTTAATTCATAACTGTAGGTTCATGCAAGACTAATTTTGTTGGCATAAGCATTTATATGGGACCTATATTACTTTAATTCATAACTGTAGGTTCATGCAAGACTAATTTTGTTGGCATAAGCATTTAGATGGGACCTATATTACTTAATTCATAATGTATGTCTTCATGCAAGACTAATTTTGTTGGCATAAGTATTTAGATGGGACCTATATTACTTTATTCATAACTGTAGGTTCAGCAAGACTAATTTTGTTGGCATAAGTATTTAGATGGGACCTATATTACTTTAATTCATAACTGTAGGTTCGTGCAAGACTAATTTTGTTGGCATAAGTATTTAGATGGGACCTATATTACTTTAATTCATAACTGTAGGTTCATGCAAGACTAATTTGTTGGCATAAGTATTTAGATGGGACCTATATTACTTTAATTCATAATGTAGGTTCATGCAAACTAATTTTGTTGGCATAAGTATTTAGATGGGACCTATATTACTTTAATTCATAACTGTAGGTTCATGCACGATTAAGATTGTCGGCATAAGCATTTATATGGGACCTATATTACTTTAATTCATAACTGTAGGTTCATGCAAGACTAATTTGTTGGCATAAGCATTTATATGGGACCTATATTACTTTAATTCATAACTGTAGGTTCATGCAAGACTAATTTTGTTGGCATAAGTATTTAGATGGGACCTATATTACTTTAATTCATAACTGTAGGTTCATGCAAGACTAATTTTGTTGGCATAAGTATTTAGATGGGACCTATATTACTTTAATTCATAACTGTAGGTTCATGCACGATTAAGATTGTCGGCATAAGCATTTATATGGGACCTATATTACTTTAATTCATAACTGTAGGTTCATGCAAGACTAATTTTGTTGGCATAAGCATTTATATGGGACCTATATTACTTTAATTCATAACTGTAGGTTCATGCAAGACTAATTTTGTTGGCATAAGCATTTATATGGGACCTATATTACTTTAATTCATAACTGTAGGTTCATGCAAGACTAATTTTGTTGGCATAGTATTTAGATGGGACCTATATTACTTTAATTCATAACTGTAGGTTCATGCAAGACTAATTTGTTGGCATAAGTATTTAGATGGGACCTATATTACTTTAATTCATAACTGTAGGTTCATGCACGATTAAGATTGTCGGCATAAGCATTTATATGGGACCTATATTACTTTAATTCATAACTGTAGGTTCATGCAAGACTAATTTTGTTGGCATAAGCATTATATGGGACCTATATTACTTTAATTCATAACTGTAGGTTCATGCAAGACTAATTTTGTCGGCATAAGCATTTATATGGGACCTATATTACTTTAATTCATAACTGTAGGTTCATGCAAGACTAATTTTGTTGGCATAAGCATTTAGATGGGACCTATATTACTTTAATTCATAACTGTAGGTTCATGCAAGACTAATTTTGTTGGCATAAGCATTTATATGGGACCTATATTACTTTAATTCATAACTGTAGGTTCATGCAAGACTAATTTTGTTGGCATAAGCATTTATATGGGACCTATATTACTTTAATTCATAACTGTAGGTTCATGCAAGACTAATTTTGTTGGCATAAGCATTTAGATGGGACCTATATTACTTTAATTCATAACTGTAGGTTCATGCACGATTAAGATTGTCGGCATAAGCATTTATATGGGACCTATATTACTTTAATTCATAACTGTAGGTTCATGCAAGACTAATTTTGTTGGCATAAGTATTTAGATGGGACATATATTACTTTAATTCATAACTGTAGGTTCATGCAAGACTAATTTTGTTGGCATAAGCATTTATATGGGACCTATATTACTTTAATTCATAACTGTAGGTTCATGCAAGACTAATTTTGTTGGCATAAGCATTTAGATGGGACCTATACTACTTTAATTCATAACTGTAGGTTCATGCACGATTAAGATTGTCGGCATAAGCATTTATATGGGACCTATATTACTTTAATTCATAACTTTAGGTTCATGCAAGACTAATTTTGTTGGCATAAGCATTTATATGGGACCTATATTACTTTAATTCATAACTGTAGGTTCATGCAAGACTAATTTTGTTGGCATAAGTATTTAGATGGGACCTATATTACTTTAATTCATAACTGTAGGTTCATGCAAGACTATTTTGTTGGCATAAGTATTTAGATGGGACCTATATTACTTAATTCATAACTGTAGGTTCATGCACGATTAAGATTGTCGGCATAAGCATTTATATGGGACCTATATTACTTTAATTCATAACTGTAGGTTCATGCAAGACTAATTTTGTTGGCATAAGCATTTATATGGGACCTATATTACTTTAATTCATAACTGTAGGTTCATGCAAGACTAATTTTGTCGGCATAAGCATTTATATGGGACCTATATTACTTTAATTCATAACTGTAGGTTCATGCAAGACTAATTTTGTTGGCATAAGCATTTAGATGGGACCTATATTACTTTAATTCATAACTGTAGGTTCATGCAAGACTAATTTTGTTGGCATAAGCATTTATATGGGACCTATATTACTTTAATTCATAACTGTAGGTTCATGCAAGACTAATTTTGTTGGCATAAGCATTTATATGGGACCTATATTACTTTAATTCATAACTGTAGGTTCATGCAAGACTAATTTTGTTGGCATAAGTATTTAGATGGGACCTATATTACTTTAATTCATAACTGTAGGTTCATGCAAGACTAATTTTGTTGGCATAAGTATTTAGATGGGACCTATATTACTTTAATTCATAACTGTAGGTTCATGCACGATTAAGATTGTCGGCATAAGCATTTATATGGGACCTATATTACTTTAATTCATAACTGTAGGTTCATGCAAGACTAATTTTGTTGGCATAAGCATTTATATGGGACCTATATTACTTTAATTCATAACTGTAGGTTCATGCAAGACTAATTTTGTTGGCATAAGTATTTAGATGGGACCTATATTACTTTAATTCATAACTGTAGGTTCATGCAAGACTAATTTTGTTGGCATAAGTATTTAGATGGGACATATATTACTTTAATTCATAACTGTAGGTTCATGCAAGACTAATTTTGTTGGCATAAGTATTTAGATGGGACCTATATTACTTTAATTCATAACTGTAGGTTCATGCAAGACTAATTTTGTTGGCATAAGTATTTAGATGGGACCTATATTACTTTAATTCATAACTGTAGGTTCGTGCAAGACTAATTTTGTTGGCATAAGTATTTAGATGGGACCTATATTACTTTAATTCATAACTGTAGGTTCGTGCAAGACTAATTTTGTTGGCATAAGTATTTAGATGGGACCTATATTACTTTAATTCATAACTGTAGGTTCATGCACGATTAAGATTGTCGGCATAAGCATTTATATGGGACCTATATTACTTTAATTCATAACTGTAAGTTCATGCAAGACTAATTTTGTTGGCATAAGTATTTAGATGGGACCTATATTACTTTAATTCATAACTGTAGGTTCATGCAAGACTAGTTTGTTGGCATAAGTATTTAGATGGGACCTATATTACTTTAATTCATAACTGTAGGTTCATGCAAGACTAATTTTGTTGGCATAAGTATTTAGATGGGACATATATTACTTTAATTCATAACTGTAGGTTCATGCAAGACTAATTTTGTTGGCATAAGTATTTAGATGGGACCTATATTACTTTAATTCATAACTGTAGGTTCATGCACGATTAAGATTGTCGGCATAAGCATTTATATGGGACCTATATTACTTTAATTCATAACTGTAGGTTCATGCAAGACTAATTTTGTTGGCATAAGTATTTAGATGGGACATATATTACTTTAATTCATAACTGTAGGTTCATGCAAGACTAATTTTGTTGGCATAAGTATTTAGATGGGACATATATTACTTTAATTCATAACTGTAGGTTCATGCAAGACTAATTTTGTTGGCATAAGTATTTAGATGGGACCTATATTACTTTAATTCATAACTGTAGGTTCATGCACGATTAAGATTGTCGGCATAAGCATTTATATGGGACCTATACTACTTTAATTCATAACTGTAGGTTCATGCAAGAATAAGTTTGTTGGCATAAGTATTTAGATGGGACCTATATTACTTTAATTCATAACTGTAGGTTCATGCAAGAATAAGTTTGTCGGCATAAGCATTTATATGGGACCTATACTACTTTAATTCATAACTGTAGGTTCATGCAAGAATAAGTTTGTTGGCATAAGTATTTAGATGGGACCTATATTACTTTAATTCATAACTGTAGGTTCATGCAAGACTAATTTTGTTGGCATAAGTATTTAGATGGGACATATATTACTTTAATTCATAACTGTAGGTTCATGCAAGACTAATTTTGTTGGCATAAGTATTTAGATGGGACCTATATTACTTTAATTCATAACTGTAGGTTCATGCAAGACTAATTTTGTTGGCATAAGTATTTAGATGGGACATATATTACTTTAATTCATAACTGTAGGTTCATGCAAGACTACTCGTAAGTTTGTTGGCATAAGTATTAGATGGGACATATATTACTTTAATTCATAACTGTAGGTTCATGCAAGACTAAGTTTGTTGGCATAAGTATTTAGATGGGACCTATATTACTTTAATTCATAACTGTAGGTTCATGCAAGACTAATTTTGTTGGCATAAGTATTTAGATGGGACATATATTACTTTAATTCATAACTGTAGGTTCATGCAAGACTAATTTTGTTGGCATAAGTATTTAGATGGGACCTATATTACTTTAATTCATAACTGTAGGTTCATGCAAGACTAATTTTGTTGGCATAAGTATTTAGATGGGACCTATATTACTTTAATTCATAACTGTAGGTTCATGCACGATTAAGATTGTCGGCATAAGCATTTATATGGGACCTATACTACTTTAATTCATAACTGTAGGTTCATGCAAGACTAAGTTTGTTGGCATAAGTATTTAGATGGGACCTATATTACTTTAATTCATAACTGTAGGTTCATGCAAGACTAAGTTTGTTGGCATAAGTATTTAGATGGGACCTATATTACTTTAATTCATAACTGTAGGTTCATGCAAGACTAAGTTTGTTGGCATAAGTATTTAGATGGGACCTATACTACTTTAATTCATAACTGTAGGTTCATGCAAGACTAAGTTTGTTGGCATAAGTATTTAGATGGGACCTATATTACTTTAATTCATAACTGTAGGTTCATGCAAGACTAAATTTGTTGGCATAAGTATTTAGATGGGACATATATTACTTTAATTTATAACTGTAGGTTCATGCAAGACTAATTTTGTTGGCATAAGTATTTAGATGGGACCTATATTACTTTAATTCATAACTGTAGGTTCATGCAAGACTAAGTTTGTTGGCATAAGTATTTAGATGGGACCTATATTACTTTAATTCATAACTGTAGGTTCATGCAAGACTAAGTTTGTTGGCATAAGTATTTAGATGGGACATATATTACTTTAATTTATAACTGTAGGTTCATGCAAGACTAATTTTGTTGGCATACGTATTTAGATGGGACCTATATTACTTTAATTCATAACTGTAGGTTCATGCAAGACTAAGTTTGTTGGCATAATTATTTAGATGGGACCTATATTACTTTAATTCATAACTCTAGGTTCATGCAAGACTAAGTTTGTTGGCATAAGTATTTAGATGGGACATATATTACTTTAATTCATAACTGTAGGTTCATGCAAGACTAAGTTTGTTGGCATAAGTATTTAGATGGGACCTATATTACTTTAATTCATAACTGTAGGTTCATGCAAGACTAAGTTTGTTGGCATAAGTATTTAGATGGGACATATATTACTTTAATTCATAACTGTAGGTTCATGCAAGACTACTCGTAAGTTTGTTGGCATAAGTATTTAGATGAGACCTATATTACTTTAATTCATAACTCTAGGTTCATGCAAGACTAAGTTTGTTGGCATAAGAATTTAGATGGGACCTATATTACTTTCATTCGTATTTTAAATTGAAATTGTTTGAATAACCTCTTTATAAGGATATTTATCAGGTTCATTGTGAGCAAATTTAGGGAATCTTTTGTATTAGTATTGTTGAATAGGTATGTAGGCTACAGTAGGCCTACATATTAATATGTTTAATAAAAATATTGGAATTCGCCATAATATGAATAATATTAGCCTATGTATATTGCAAATGTCCGGCGCCGTAGCCGAGTGGTTAAGGCAGGAAGCCTTGGCGCAGAGCTACGGGACTTGCGCTGGTTCGAGTCTCCATGGGGAAGAAATTTTCTCATGGTATTTCGGCCAGTATGGGACCGGTGCCCACCCAGCATCGTGAAGCATTTGGGTAGCTACAATAAGTAGCGGCTCCAGGTTGAGAAAACCAGCTATAACGGCTGGGGGACTCGACATGCTGACCACATGTCACCCCAACACTGGCTGATGATCATCTACCTCTGTGATTGACACATGTGGATATTAGGCCAGCAGCCGGCTGGTAGGCTAAGGGCCATCTAGGCCTGTCGCGCCAGGAGTTTTTATATTGCAAATACTGAAAATATTTTACCATCCTCGAGACAATAATATTAATAATTGTTATTATCATTATTATATTATTAAAATTATAATCATTATTATTAATTTAATTATTATTATTATTATTATTATTATTACTATTATTATTATTATTATTATTATTATTATTATTATTATTATAAGAATAATAGTAATAATAATAGTCTAATGATATTAATAATGATAGGTTAATAGCAATAATATGCCTAATTGTAATAATAATAATAATTAATAATAAGAATGATAATTGTTAGATTAATAAATATAGTATTAAGAGGCGTTAGTTATTAAATATTAAAAAGCTAATACATACACAAAGGGTGGGCCGAAAAAACTCATTTTTTTATTTCGAAGTTGTAATAGAGCGGAAAAGTTGTGAATTATATAGACAAAAGAAAAGAAAAAAAATATTATAAAAACCGGTTGACATCTTCCGATCGCGCAAAAGCTCTAAAGTTTGACAGAATATGAAAAAAAAATCATTTTTAAGATTATTTCTTTAATTTTTTAATTAGGAGATGTTTTCGTAATGTAATAGTTTGTAACGTCTTCAAATCGTCATCATCATCATGAACAAATTCGTTTTAGGCCATATGGCCTATACGGTAAACCTAGCGAAGATGGTCTTGATCTTTCCACCGATGTTTTGGTCTTCCTTGGTCCCTATGTCCAGTTGGGGTATATTGGAATGCCAATTTTGGAAGTCTATTTCTTGCCATTCTTCTCAGATGTTTTTTCCATTCTTGTTGGTATCTTTGTATATCTACGTCTTCAAATAGAGCCTAAAAACATTGTGTTTTAATTTGGTTTAGGCTAGATCAGTTGATATCTTTCGGTCGCACAAAAGCTCCAAAATTTGCCAGAATAATGAACAAGTTATATTTTTACGCATTTTTGGTATTTGATAAGTAACTTCCAGAGTATTGATTATCAGATCCCACAGATAGACATAAACGTGCTTAGCAAAAGATCAGCAATACCTAACTTACGCCTACTTGATATTAAAATAAAGAAGAAATAACAAAAACGAAGTTTTTCTCGTATTTTTCCAAACTTCAGAGCCTTTGCGCGACCGGGAAGATGTCAGCCGATTTGGATAATTAAAAAAAAATAGCTATATAATTCGCAACTTTACCGCGCTATTACAACTTCGAAATAAAAAAATGAGTTTTTTCGTCCTACCCTATTACATATTCTATTAAAATAACTCTAACATGCTGGGGCTGGAAGTAAAATCAATAAAACTAAATAGGCCTGAATGGTTGCAAGTAGAAATATATTATTAAATTGGTATGGTTCAGAAGCCTGGACACATAAAAAACAAGATCTAAGTAGGATAACGGCGGCAGAAATGAAATTTTTGAGATCTGTTAAAGGGTGCAGTAAGGAAGACAGAATCAAGAACACATAAATAAGACAGGAACTTGAAATATTTGCAATAACTGATAAAATAGATACATATAGACAAAAATGGAAGCAACACATAGACAGAATGAATGAAGATAGATATCCAAAACAAATAACAAAATACAAACCTTAAAGGCACCCGAGATGTGGGCAGACCTAGAAAGACATGGCTGAAGTCGGAACGGGTCAACAGACCTAAGCCATGAATGCAGATGATGATGATGATGAAATTGGTATGGGTACCTAACACCTAACAACAAATGAGGGAAATTGTAAGAAGTGACAGAATTCAAATAGTCTACCTAGGGACTAAAATTACAAACAGGAATGAGCTGAAGAAAACCTCAACTCTTGAAACGCAAGCTATTATGCACTAACGAATGCGAGTATTTGAGAATTAAGTACTTAGGAACATTTTTTGAACAAAGAGAAACGAATACACAAGTGAATGGAGAATAGGCCTACTATATGATCTTTAGACCTACAGGAAAGGAAACATAATAGGCCATGGTTAATTAAGTATAGTAAACTGCGATGGGGACGACATGTGGCACAAATGGGAAATAAAAGACTGTAATGGAAAATTCTTGCAGGAAATGCAGAGGTAAATCGTCCAATATGGGAAGGACATGTGGAACACTATTGGTAATCAAAGAGGGGCATGTAAACTTTTTGTAGGAAAGATAAAGGGAAATCGCAAGTAGATAGCGCAAGAGTGAAGTAAGAGGATATTATTAACCTTGATTTAAGAGAAGTAAATTTTACTGGGAATGATTGGAAAATATTAATAGGGGATGTGTGAGAGCTTATGTCCGCGCGGCCATCAACCTCGGGTTCAAAAATGCCACAGAGTTAGATATATTAATAATAGTAATAATAATAATAATAATAATAATAATAATAATAATAATAATAATAATAATAATAATAAACTTGTAGCATCTTCCTGTGTTGAAGATAGCATTTGAGACTGGTAGGCGTATTCGGAAGATCCCTTCTTCACATCCCATGTTCGATCTATCTGACAGGAAGACTTTCATTGTTTTTATTAGCGATGAAAACAAATGGTAGGGTGGATTATTATAGAGATGTACTCATTATAGCTAATATCACAATTTATCGAGCCTATCAGCGAATTTACATAAAACAATGGCAATGAAAACATTCACTAATTGCTGGTGTAAGTTAACATCTCAAGATTCTAGACACTACGTAACGAAATATTCAAGCATCTATAAATAACAATACAATATAATCACATTTCTTCAATATTAGATAACCATTTTTATCAACATGTGTTATAATATAAAACGTTTGAGCACTTATAAACAGCAATGTTGCAAAATTTCATAATTCGTTTTTCTTATTTTTGAAGAGTATAGTTGAAGGACTTAGGACAGTAACATGATAAGCTACATTCTGTTAAGAAATGTTATTTATTACAATGATAGCAAATAATATATCCATAAAATCATTTGAAAGTATGAGACACACAATGTATTAACAACAATACTGCACAATTAGTATTTATAACTTTTTGAAACATTAAAATCCTTATATCTCTCAGAGAGAATAAGGTGTAAAGGTAAAAGGTAAAAGTAAAGTGATCCCACTACAAACAAAGGCCTCAGGAGGCCCTTGGGGTCAGTAGAAGGGTTACGGCTCTCCCACTATTTCTTGAACAATCGACACGTGATGTCAGCCGTGTTGTCAGCCCTGCGTGACGGTCCGCCTTACACCCCCAGAACAAGCGCCTGGTACTCGTTTTCACGTTAGAGGCTGAGTCGACCCCCAATGGCCATAGTGCCGCCGCAGAAAGGTTGGGGTCATGTTTAAAAATCCTGACCCCACCGGGACTCGAACCCCCTCGAAAAAAAAAAAACCCTTCTGGCTTGTAGTCTCAGTGTCCTATAAACCACCACGCTACGGCTGGCGGGGCCCCCGAGAAATAATGTGTATGCTTATGTTAATTGCTCTAAGCCCTTCAATTGCTAAGTATTGTGATAACGCCATAGTTTACGGCAATATGCCAGCAATCTGGAAGTTCAAGAGTTCGAGTCCTGGGGTGGGGTCCGGATTTTTAAACTACCCCAAAACCCCTTGCTTTGTGTGGCCACTTACGACCCTATGGGTGGACTCGTCCTCTACATGAAATGAGTACCAGTCATACTTACCCTCTACCAGGAAACATGGGTGATTAACCAGCTCGCCTTGTTCTGACATGCGGACTAAAAGCGGGCCGTCACGCTAGAGATAAACTCCACGGCTGATATCACCGGTTGCCAATTCTCTAGAAAAGGTGGGAACCTTATACACTCCTTCTACCCAAAGGGTTCTCCGATGACAAGTGGTGGGCATACTTTAACCGTTTCTTTATAATTGCAGTAAGTATTAAGCGCAGCAATCTTTAGACAGATATTAACAATGTTTTATCCGACAGCGAGTCGTCCCAGACTCTGTTGCATTTTAAGTTCGTATTTTAGATGTCCCGATTTTTAATCCTCCATTAACCAACGCGAACAGGGATATTTTTATAACCCACAGTCATGAAAACAAATCTTGGTGACTGTTATTTTTCATTATCAAGACTTATTTATTATAATCATTATTAAAATTATAGTTACCTTATATAGCAGATAAATAACTATATGCAACAACATAACATAATGGATACAAACATTTTAGATATATTTACCTTAGATGTTAAAGTGTCTAGAAATAAGATAGAATAAACTTTTTAATGTTTACTGTTAAAAAATAATATTAGAAAAATATTGAAATATCCAAAGGGATTTTAACACTGTGACATTTTGCGCAGGCGCACACTGTACTTGCAAGTAGGTGTGACGTATGAAGATGATTTGGTTATTACCGCGCTAAGAGCCGTGGAACTTAGACCACACACGACGTTTTCTAATAGCCAACAGCGCTCAAATAAAAATCGGCCAAAATATGAAGTAAAAAAACTGTTTCGTAACATTTGATCTAGGGAACTCGGCTAATAAAACTGTATATATTAGCGCAACAAGGACACAGGCTCATAACATATTTCATGATAATTCACAGAAATAAAAACAAAATTAGGAAATTATTCTATCTTCATAACGAAATTAATTTGTTTGGAAAAGTAAATAAATAGTAAATCCATTCGCCATTCCAGCAAATAAATTGTTAACATATTTTCAGCACTCAAAATTGTATTTTTTCGAGCAATACACAGGCCTGAATGAAGTTAGTCGCGGTGGACTAGTGGTTATGCTCCTTGCCTCTGGTTCCGAGGGTCGCGGGTTCAAACCCGGCCGGGGTCGATGGATTTTTAAGGACGGAAAAATCCAAGGAGCAAGTCATCCGGGAAAGACTTTAAGCAGTGGGTCCCGAGTCTAAAGATTTTCAGGCTCGTAAAGGTTTCTTAAGCCTGAACGAAGAGGCCTCTAAGCAAAATTTACCGACCACAGCGTCCTAGTAATACGTTAGTTGGATCTCATTGGGTCGGTGTGTTGACCGCAAAGCCATCCAAGACAACTCAGAGCAAATAAGATAACTATAATAAAAACTGACTTGGTTTAGTAACTCCTTACAAAGGACAGGCTATGGCATAGCAATGGGATACGCCAATATAGATAGAACGATAGAAGAGGTTAACTGAAATATAATTTTATCATACAAACCTACCAAAGAAAACCAGATCATTTGGAAGACCCAGGACCAGGTGGATACTTAAATAAGCTACTTGGTTTTCGGAATGGAAAAATCGGCATAGGTAGGTCTATCCAAAATTTGTTAAGGAGAATAGTGATTAGAGTTTGATTAACTTTAAGAATGTTTTCATAAGTAATGCCACGAGGAATGATTTTCCAATTTATGTAGAGAATTTGGAAATCAAGAGTGGCATTTGTTAGGACTATTTAACGAATAAAATTAAGCTGTTTACTCACAAATCATTATTTAACTATAGTTATTTTAAAATATGTATATATTTAATTTAAACGGCGATGTTTGAAAACAAATGCGAAACGATTGGTACGCTTCATTTGCTTCTTTTGTTCTCACTGCAACCAGATCATATTATTTATTCCCAAAGGAACTCAATATTGTAAGAATGCACTCTAGTGGAGAAAAAATGAAACACATCCAACAGTATATTAATTCATTTCTGATGTCGTATGATGTAAATATGACAATTACATTTTCTGGATTATTACCTGGGAAAAATACTTTTAAGAAAGTGCAAACAGTGGTTACTATTTTGGTGGTATAATCAATTGCTACGAATGTTTTTATATTAACTCCCGCATGCATTATGTGTTGACATTCATGCACTATATATACAATCTGGTAGCCGTATTTCTTACGGACTCGGTCACTACAAAATAATGCTATGGCCTATTCAGAATGTTAAAAAGGAGGTGCTTTCTTTATTATGATAAACTTCAGTTGGTAAATTCTAGGCGAAACACGACTGTAATTGTTTGTAAATAAAAAATCATTGTAACGTGATTGGTCATTGACTCCCATTTGGAGCATGAGTTAAATAGTCATAAGTAAAGCCACGAGTGATTTCCAAATTATTGATAAATTCACGACTCACGAAGTGAGTCGTGAATTTCTCTAGAGAATTTGGAAATCAAGAGTGACATTTGTTAGGACTATTTAACGAATAAAATTAAACTGTTTACTCACAAATCATTATTTAAATGTAGTTATTTTAAAATATGTATATATTTAATGTAAACGGCGATGTTTGAAAACAAATGAGAAACGAATGGTACGCTTCATTTCCTTCCTTTGTTCATCACTGCAACCAGATCATAATATCATTTAATGCCAAAGGATCGCAATATTGTAAGAATGCACCCTAGTGGAGAAATTTATGACCAACGTTATAGATATTAATTAATTTGATATCCTACGATGTAAATATGTCAATTATATTTTTTTGCAACGTCATTTCCTGGAAAATAATTCGTTTAAGAAAGTGCAAAGAGTGTTTTTTTGTGGTATAATCAATTGTTACAAATGTTTTTATATGTTCTATCACATGCGCTTTCTGCTGACATTCATGCACTATATAGGTATACAATCTAGTAGCCGTATTTCTTAGAGGGTCAGTCACTGCAAAATAATGCTATGACATAGGCCTATTCAGAATGTTAAAAAGGAGGTGCTTTCTTTATTATGATAAACTTTAGTTGGTAAATTTTGGGCGAAACACAACTGTGATTGGTTGTAAATAAAAAATCATTCAAACGTGATTGGTCATTGACTCCCATTTGGGGCATGAGTTAAATAGTCCTTGTAAAGTTACATATTAGTTATTTGTTTCTTGCAAAGAATAATACTATAATAATGTGGTAATTAAAATCGCTAAATGACACATTTAACACTAAGAATGATCAAATAAAGCATAAAAATCAAGGAAGATAAAAATATGGTAGCGATGAAATTTTCTCTCATACCAGCTTGTGTTATTGAAAGATAATGTTAGCACTTACTTACTTACTTACTCACTGGCACTATCGAACCCGTAGGTTCATGACCGCGCGGACATAAGCTCTCCATACATCCCCGTCCTGAGCTAATGCTTTCGAATCATTCCCTGTATAATCTACTTCCCTCAAATCATAGTTAATGTTATTCTCCCACCTCATTCTTGGTCTACCAACTGGGCGTTTTCCCTCTGGCTTTCCTACAAGAAGCTTCCATGCAAGTCTTTCATTCCCCATATGTGCAACATGTCCTGCCCATCGCAGTCTACGAGACTTAACTGTTCTTATTATATCTGGCTTCCTATAAAGACCATGTAGTTCATTGTTATGTAGTCTTCTCCATTCACCTGTCTGTTCATCTCTCTTTGGTCCAAAAATTTTCCTAAGTACTTTATTCTCAAATACTCGTAATCTCCTTTCCTCCCTTAAAGTAAGAGTCCATGTTTCGCACCCATATAATATAACTGGTAGAATAATAGTTTTATATATTTTCAGTTTAACGTTTTTTGAAAGGAGTTGGGACATCAAGAGTCTCTGCAATGCATAATAGCACGCATTTCCAGAATTGAGCCTATGTTTAATTTCTTTGTGCATCTCATTCCTATTTGTGATTATTGTTCCTAGGTATTTGAATTCAGCCACTTCCTCAAAATTTCCCTCATTTGTCATTAGCTGTCCATTTCCATTATATAATGAATTTCTACGTGTGACCATATATTTAGTTTTATTGATATTTACTTCCAGTCCTAATTTCTTAGTGTTACTCAATAGTGTGTGCGTGTTGTCCTTTAGTATCTCCTCGCTATCGGCCAATAATACTACATCATCAGCATAAACTAACAGCTTATTAATACCATTGAGTTGTAAGCCTTCCTCATTCTCTAAAGATTTAATGGCATGCTCTAGTACAAAATTAAATAGTAGAGGAGATAGTGCATCTCCTTGCTTCAACCCATTCTGGATTTCAAAAGTGTCCGAAAACTGTTTGCCTACACGCACCCTACTCTTTGTGCCATTTAGACACATTCGTATAAGTCTAACTAACTTTTTAGGAATTCCGAACTCCAGCAGGATACTATATAACTTCTCCCTCTTAATTGAATCATATGCTTTTTTGAAGTCTACATATAGTTGATGTACAGTACCATTATATTCCCATTTCTTTTCTAAAATCTGTCTTATACTAAAAATCTGATCTGTTGTAGACCTGTTTCTTCTAAATGCACATTGATGATCTCCTAGAATGTCATCAATATAGGGAGTAAGTCTGCTTACTAATATATTTGTTAGAATTTTGTACGAAGTTGAAAGTAATGAGATGCCCCTGTAGTTGTTGCAATCAGTTTTATCTCCTTTCTTATAAATTGGTACGATAATTGATTCCTTCCATTCATCTGGAAGAGCTTCTTTTTCCCAAATCATACTAAGCAACCAGCGTATCTTGTCCATCAATTTTTCTCCCCCTGATTTTATCAGTTCTGCTGGGATCTCATCTGAACCTGATGCTTTATACATCTTCAATTTTTCAATCGCCATTTCAACCTCTAATGCACTTGGTTCTGCGACTAGTATTTCTGCTGTCTGTAAATTATCCTCCTCAATGTCCTGTTCTGTATGTACATTTAATAGCTGATTAAAGTAACTTTTCCATCTATTTAATATACTCCTGGAATCTGCAATCATATCCCCATTTTCATTCCGAATTATGTTTGTTCTAGCCTGAAACCCTTTCTTCTCTATACTAATTCCCTGATATAATTCTCTAATGTTCCTATTTTTTGCATTCATTTCAAGATCATTAATCTTCTCTCTCAAATATTCCCTCTTTTTACTCTTTAGTAACTTGGTGGTTTCCCGTCTAATACTACCCAATTGCTCTAAATTTACCTCATTTGGCTCGTGTAACCATTTCATTTTTGCTAGCTTTCTTTTCTTTACAATGTCGGCACATTCCTCATCAAACCATTTCTTGTTTTGCCTCTTTTTTAAACAACCAATGCTTTCTGATGCTGACAATTTAATAGTATCTCTTATAGCCTCCCATTCTTTATTTATATCAGTTTCTTCTTCGTTTGCCACATTGTCATCTGAAGATTCCAGTACTTCAAATCTATTAGCAATTTTGATTTGGTATTCTTGCCGCATTTCATCATTTTTCAAGTTTTTAAATTCAAATTTTACAGAATCATCTTTAGCGTTTGTTCCTCTCATAAGCGATAGCCGTTGTCTGATTTTCACTCTGACCAGATGATGATCCGAATTGCAGTCTGTCCCTCTAACTGATCTAACATCGATGATGCTACTGTGCCAGCGTTTATCCACTAATACATGATCTATCTGGTTCCGAGTTTCTCCATCTGGGGACGTCCAGGTGTATTTATGAATATCCTTATGCTGAAATGTTGTGCTCTTAACAATGAGATTCTTCGATGTGGCAAATGTGACTAATCTAACCCCGTTGTCGTTACTATCTTCATGAAGACTGAATTTGCCTATTGTTGGTTTGAATATATCTTCCCGCCCCACTTTTGCATTAAAATCTCCTAAGACAATTTTCATATGATATCGTGAAAGGCTATCAAATAAGCATTCTAATTCTTCATAGAACTCATCCTTGATCTTGTCATCTTTATCTTCTGTGGGGGCATGTACATTTACAATTATAAAATCATGTCGTTTACCCTTTAGAATTATGTATGATATCCTATCACTAACAAACTTAATATCTCGGATAGCGGATAGGATCCTCCTTCTGACTAAAAAACCCGTTCCAAATGCAGGTCTTTCTGCACCCCCGTAGTATAATGCAAAGCTTCCTGATTCCTGACTACCTTCTCCTGGCCACCTAACTTCCTGTAAAGCGACTATATCCAAGGGTGATTTATCTAATTCCCGCGTTAATATCTCTAGTGCCCCGCTATTGTATAAAGTCCTAACATTCCATGTTCCTAGGAACATGTCCCTGTGTTTGAGCCTTTGGCATGGGTTCCCTGAAGTAGTCCCCGCCCGGAGAACCGAATGGGGGACTATTTGACCTCCGGAAAATGTTACCCCAGTTGAACCCATGTCCGCATTTCTTGACGGTTGTATTTTTACGGTGAAAGATCGTCACTCTTTCGACCAAGGTACTTTTTTCGTCTGGCTTATCACATTCGACCAGTCCGGCATGGGTAACCCTATCGGCAGCAATGCTACCGCCGGCATAGCTCTCAGGATCATTTAAGCACGCAAGCCATTCCACCACGACAAGGTAAAGATACCATGGAGGGGATAATTTTAGCACAAAAAACATTATTAATAAACTTCAGAAAAAGACTTGCAGCAGAAAATTTATAAATCTGATACATCCTGTGCTGTAACTAAAAGTTACAAATTCATATTACTAGCAATGGGGCCTACACGTTTGATTAAAAGGCGCCATTTTTTCGTTCAAAATAATTACAATTTTATATTTCACTGTACTTTACTTATCATTAATTTGTGTAATAACTAACTCACTGGCTCTATCGAACCCGTAGGTTCATGGCCGGGCGGATATAAGTTTTCCATACATCCTTATCTGAACTAATGCTTTCCAATCATCAATAGTTTAGTAAATTGGAAAAGGATTTTGTAAGGCCTACTAATAGTTAAAACATAAAAAAGGCTTATTTTATATAACAATTTAAAAAAAGGTCCTTTAAAAACGCAAAAAATACATAAACATGGTTGATAATATAGAATATTATAGGCCTATATATATTAGGTAAGTGGAGGGAAGATGCCATGGTTAAGATATGTGACCTAATCGAGAAATATAAGCTAACCAATAAGAACTTTACATTCTGAACAGTTATAAAATAATATTTCATGCTTTATTATGCCACCGGTGAAAATGCTCACCCTAAAGATCTTCACATTTTTGTTTCGTTAAATTTTATTTTTAAACCGGCAAAAGTGGCACTTTACCTCTTGATTTGAGTATATAATGGGGAAATATGTCATTAACATTAAAAATATGTAGTCCTAGTTCTCAATAAACCTATCCTGTGCTATAGAATATTCCACACTTATTTATTAATCCAGTTGGCAAAAGTTATTTCTATATAATATAGATAATATAAATTTGGTTTTGGCTGGATTTTTAAAAAAAAATTGCCAGAAAGTTGCTTGTGTGTAAAATAATAACAGAATCCAAAATCTACAAACATTCCGATTCTCCTATAAGATTCATTATTAGCATTATATGGTGATAATATTTTTAATTAAGTGGAATCTTACACCAATCATAAGAAGATTAAGAGTATATCGAACGTGCTTGGTAGAAAAAATGGCAACTTGGATCATAAGACAGCCATTCCATGTGGTTTCAATCAATTTTATACAAATCTTTTTCAAACAAAAATAATTTATGTTACACCTTATCAATGAAGAGATGAATATTTTATACATAGGTCCTAGCATATAGGGCCTATAGGCCTATAATCTTAAGTTCGACACAATGAAAACATTAACTGCATAACAACAACTGGATTCATCTAGGAAGTTTTACTTACTTTATTTTATATTATTAACCAGTATTAGATCACATCACCATTGTCTTTTGTTTAGGCTATATTTTAATAATGCCTTAAAATTCTAATAAACCTGTAAATTTTGTATAATTTTACTATTCGCTGGTTGAGTGGAAGAGAAGGCCTTATGGCCTTAATTCTGTCAGCTAAAATAAAACATTATTATTATTATTATTATTATTATTATTATTATTATTATTATTATTATTATTATTATATTATTATTATTATTATTATTATTATTATTATTATAGTCCACCGCTGTGGTCTCGAAGTAGCGTGCTGTCTAGTCACGCAGCGGGCCCGGGTTCGATCCCCTGTCGGGACAGTTTTTCTGGGTAAGGTTTTTATCGGGTTTTTCCTCACCTGTAAGACAAATGTCAGAAAAACTTTAAGGCCCAAACGGTCCCCGAAATCATATGGCCATCATCATCATCATCATCATCCTTATCATTATCATCATCATCATCCTTCACCGGTGTGGAAAGCAACGGGAAGCTACCACACCTACAATTCCCTAGTAAAGCTGTAAGACGATGTACATGACTCACTAGACAAATTAAATAGTGACCTGGACTCAATTTCCCAATGGTCGAAGAAACATGGACTTAATCTAAATGCTGACAAGACACAATGCATAATTATAGGACATCGGCGAATCCAAAGCATTATAAATTACGAAAATATCCCTACCATTCTCCTAAATGACAAAAACATCCCCTACAGCTCAGTAGTAAAAAATCTGGGTATCTATATGGACCAACACCTAGACTGGAAAATCCAGGTGAATAATACCTGCAAGAAAGTGTTCTCAATTCTTCACTCCCTAAATAGTTTTAAAAACTTCCTTCCTACAAAATTAAAACAAATACTTGTACAGACTCTTATAATGCCACACTTCGACTACTGCGACATATTACTGACTAATCTTACAACTGATCTATCTGACAGACTACAGCGTGCTCATAATGCGTGCATTCGATTTATATTCAATCTCCGTCGTTATGACCACGTGTCTCCTTCATTTCAGGCCTTATCATGGCTACACCTAAATGACAAAAGAACTTTACATTCACATACCTTACTATTCCAAATTCTGCACACATATTTACCAACTTATTTAAGAACACGTTTTCAAAATTTATCGGCTCATCACAATTCAGGAACAAGATCACAAGACTCTTCTTTACTTTTGATACCACAGCACAGGGCCTGTCTATACTCTGAATCTTACACAATATCTATGGCTAGAGCATGGAACTCACTTCCCAGTCACGTCAGGGACTGTCAATCGCTATCATTATTTAAACCCAAATTAACTGATATCTTAAGTTCGACACAATGAAAACATTAACTGCATAACAACTATATAGAGCATTCCATTAATAATCATCTAGGAAGCTACTTACTTTATTTTATATCATTTTATTATATTCTATGTTTTTGTTAGCATTAGCTAGTATTAGATCACATCATCATTGTATTTTGTTTAGTCTGTATTTTAATAATATCTTAAAATTGTAATATGTATGTAATTTTTGTATAATTTTACTATTCGCTGGTTGAGTGGAAGAGAAGGGCTTATGGCCTTAACTCTGCCAGCTAAAATAAATCATTATTATTATTATTATTATTATTATTATTATTATTATTATAAAACATAGCATGAGAATGCTATGATTGCAGTGGAAGACCTGCCCTCGGGCAGAATTGCTATGGATGGATGGATTATAATTAGTATTATTATTATTATTATTATTATTATTATTATTATTATTATTATTATATGTGGTAAGTGTGGTATGGTGTATAAAAGTAGATCCCCACGTGGGGAAAGAGCGCTCCTTTGCGGGAGTTACTTAACCAAAGTAATTTAGTTATGTATACTTTTATATAGATGTTAGCGAGAGGCAAATAGATAGTTAGCTGATTGTCTCAGACAGACACATAGTAGGTAGGTAATATATTGGGCTACTTGAATGGGAAAGGCTGATTAAATTTTGCTCAAAGGCTCTAATTCAGGCTTCAGGTTCTTTCACGAGCCCGAAAATATGAGACTCTGGACTCACGGCTTAAAGTCCCTCCCGGAGGATTTGTCTCTTGACTTTTTCCATTCTAAAAATATTCATCGACCCCGGCTCGGTTTGGCCTGAATATGCCACCTTTGGGACCAAATGCAAGTAACATAACTCATAGACCACCGGGCCTATTATATATATATATATATATATATATGACAAGATAATTAATTGTATCTAGAAATATTTTGACGGCACCCGGCTCTGGGGTCTATTCAGCCTCTAACTGAAATGAATATCATAAGAATACTCTGGAAGTAAAGATGACCTTCCCCCAGGGTTGTAATCCGGCTAAAAGCTCGTTTTGATAGTATAAATAAGTGCCTCGTGCTAACGAAGAACCTAGTAACCAAGCGCAATCACTTCACATTACGTAGGACTTATTTTAAAGTTCATTTTGGTAAAAAAAAAGTAGGTTTACACCAATTTCAACAAAGATAACGTACTTTAAATTTGAAAAGAAAGTAATGCAAGTTTCCCTCATTTTAAGAAATACTAACATTCGTAGAAAGCAAATTCAGAGTTTAAACAATAGACGGATGTAGCGCTATAGGAATAAAACAATAGACGGATGTAGCGCTATAGGAATAAAACAATAGACGGATGTAGCGCTATAGGAATAAAACAATAGACGGATGTAGCGCTATAGGAATAAAACAATAGACGGATGTAGCGCTATAGGAATAAAACAATAGACGGATGTAGCGCTATAGGAATAAAACAATAGACGGATGTAGCGCTATAGGAATAAAACAATAGACGGATGTAGCGCTATAGGAATAAAACAATAGACGGATGTAGCGCTATAGGAATAAAACAATAAACGGATGTAGCGCTATAGGAATAAACAATAGACGGATGTAGCGCTATAGGAATAAAACAATAGACGGATGTAGCGCTATAGGAATAAAACAATAGACGGATGTAGCGCTATAGGAATAAAACAATAGACGGATGTAGCGCTATAGGAATAAAACAATAGACGGATGTAGCGCTATAGGAATAAAACAATAGGCCTACAGCTAACTAAACAATAAACTCAGATTGGTCATCAGTCTCAAATGCTACCACTTCAGCCGGGTTGCTTTGCAATATTAATATTGATAGATTTCAATAATGTAATATTTGATAGTATTAAATCTGGAACAAAAATTTAGACCTCGAGCGCTAAAAATAAAATGAACTTTAGGAAGAAAACATTTATATCACATAATATATCTGTTTTAAATACATGAAATCTGGTGTGATTGATACCCCGCCCGCCTTCAGTAAATAGCGTTCTGTATCCAAACTCTATTTGAACTTGTAAACTCATGCCAAATGATATTGTCAATAAGATCATATCGATACCTAAATTATTTTTTTCTGGCAGGACGGACATCTATTAAGGATCATCCAAAAATCAGCTAAGGAATTGAATTGGAAGTCTCGTGAACGATTACAAGACTACGGGAGTTGAACGTCATTTATGAACTAGGCGGCTCGAGAAGTGAAAAGTTGCGATGTAATGGTAGATGTTAATGCTGAATCTGACCGATCATCTTTACAGTAAAACAATAAGTAAAGTAATCCCACTACAGGCCTCAGGAGGCCCTAGGGGCAGTAGGAGGTTAAGGCTCCCACTATTTCTGGACAATCGGCACTTGATGTCAGCCGGGTTGTCAGCCCTGCGTGACGGCCGCCTTTACCCCCAGAACAAGCGTCTGGTACTCATTTCCGTTAGAGGCTGAGTCGACCCCAGGGCCATAGTGCCGCCAGAAGGTTTGGGTCAGTTTAAAAATCCTGACCCCACCGGGTCTTGAACCCTCGACCTTCCGGCTTGTAGCCCAGTGCCTTAACCACTACGCTACGGCGTGCCCCCACAGTAAAACAATATAAATATAATTACAATAAATAAAAAAAGAGTATTTAAATTGTTATATTTTCACAATTGATATATTTAGTTTAAATTCATCTTGTGTGGATTCACAAAGGATGTGAAAATCGCAAGCTGCAATATTCTGACAAGTTCAAGAAATGTTCCGCATTCATGGAGCTGCCGCGCCGGGCCGTTTTGAATTAACGCGGACTGAAACGAGACTTTCTAATCTCGCCTTACAAGGAATAAGGAATTCTTGAATCTGAACTCGCGAGTCATGGAACCGCCATTGGGAGCCTTCAGGTATGTCTAAACATTACTTTCTAGAAGACTACTTCTCTCGAGGTTTCAATTCGTGAAATATCTATTTCTCGAAGTTTCGAGTGTTCCGGCAAGGCCAGGTTTTCAGATAGTTGGATCCTCGCGTACTGTATATAAATGGATGCAAGTCTGTTGTGACATAGTAGTGATTGGCGATTTGTAGTGAATGGAATCAGTGCATGAAAAGGAACTCTAAGGATATGTAGGAAGGAACTTTAGTGACTTTGAGAATACAGCAAAGGCTTAAAGAAGAAAAATCATCCATCCATCCATAGTAATTCTGCCCGAAGGCAGGTCTTTCACTGCAATCATAGCATTTTCATGCTATGCTTGCAGCTTTACTAGGGAATTGTGGGTGTGGTAGCTTCCCGTTGGTTAGAAAAATCATAAGTGACTGTAAATAATATTATCGTGAATCAAACAAATAAGATGGGAATTGTTAGTGAAAACTCGAGTTGAGTTGTTTAAAAAAAGTATATTCTACTTGGTTTAATATCACCGTAGCTAGTGGAAAATGACATACAATTTTATGACTAATTTATAAAATTATTATATATATTTTGCAGAACTTCTGGTTAAATTAAGCAGCTGGTTTTTAATAGACTACCTTTGTGTTTGTTATTTAAGGTTCGTTCTACCAGAAAATTGTCAAGATACGTTTCAATATTACACATTGACAGTTCCTTTGTAAATTGACACTTCAGGTCTTATTTAACACATGCTATATCATGATGTTTGATGGAATTATAATAATATGTTTCCATTATTGTGCATTAGATGATTCTGTATTATTTATTTAATTCCTCATGAATTTTGTTGGTGACATGTTAGGGCTATATAGCTCCACATTTCAATAAAATCAAACGTGGTATCTCTCACAACAATCTTCCATTCAGTTCTATCCCCATCTACCTTCCAATTTCTCTCACCTTCTCTACATAGTCAACCCAATATTTCCTAGATCATTTATTTCTTCTTCCACCTTTTTTTCGGGGAACAAAATAATTTTATGCATTATTTCATTACTTATTCTACCAACGTGCCCTAACCACCTTATAGGTAAGTCTTTAATAAATCCTATAATATTCTAATGTCCCAATAACCCACCGATTTCTTTCTTACATCTCATTTTCCATTCCCCTTTAATAAATAGTGAAATAATTATAAGCATTATTTCTAAGAGAAGAAAATAAAATCGTCCGCTTTGGCTTTCTCTGTTTCCGCTCCATAAGTTATAAATGGCCTTATAGGCCTAAGGGTTTAGAGAAGAATAGTTTTATTGTATCTGATAAAATGTTTTCATTTAAGTAACTTCTACTACTCATCATTATCCATCATCGCCCTTTTAATTATTTCTTCATCTTCAGATTTCAATGATGAACCAATATGTGAAATCTAAAACCCGTACATATTTATTATAACATTGTTTATTATAATGATATTGATTTATTGACAGATCTCGTACTGTCCCAGGATTCTGTTTGTTGGTAATTTTGAGATAAACCTATTTTGTTTTGATCTCATTTATCCTATTAGCTTCCCTACTGTTTTCAATTCGCACGAGACCTCTGTTAGGACTGAAACATTTCTATCAGCCGAATATAGTATGTCATCTGTTGGTCTTGTTTGTTATACTTTCTTTCACTTTAATTTTATGAATGACTTTGTTTAGCCTAATATTAAATTACAAATAACTTAAATGGTTGGCAAATATTAAACGGCGATACATTTATTTTTACTTGTTTACGCTTTTTAAAAATAGTTACCGATAAATTTTGTTTCGTGATAAATGGAGATATTTCCGAACTTCGTCACGTCGGCCTAGGAAGGAACTTGCATTTACAGCTAATAGAGGGAATACATTTCCAAAGTACTCCCTAATTACAGGCACTTTTTTCATCCAAATTTCTATAAAAATGTCAAATTTAAAATAATTAGACTGTAATTACATATTGTTCTAGTTATACTATATAGATATAAAACGTGGTGTCTTACATCATCATCATCATAGCACATTCACGAATTTAGGCCATTTGTTGACCTGTTTCGGCCTCAATAGAAACACCATCCAGAAGTATTTTGAGTGGACGTCCTGGTCTTCTTCTTCCTTATCTTAACATTTGTTTGTGTATCCTGTGACCTCCCATTCGATGAACATGTTCCATCCATCTTGACAATATAATCAAAAAATTTCTTTTCTAAAGGTTCCATGTGTAATTCTTCTAAGATGTCTTCATTTTTTGTGATCTAGTAGTGTGTATCCTGCAAGTCCTCCGAATATATCTCATTTCAGCAGATCTAAGTCTTTGTATATCCTTTTGTTTCAACGTCCATACTTCGCTACCATACAAAAGAGTTGGAAGAACCAGTGTTTTATACACTTTTAGTCTTGAATGTTTTTGGACTAACTGGGGCTTCAAGGTAGAATTTATTAACCCTAAAGTTCTAAAAAATTTAGATATTTTTGCATTTACATCCTTTTCTTCTTCATATGATATATTGAATCCTAGAGTATGTAAAATTATTTACCTGCTCCAAAATTTTATTGTCAAGTACAATTTTACTTCTGACTGGATCTACACCTTGAAATGCCATACTTTTTGTTTTCTCTGTAGATATCTTCAAACCATATTCTTCTGTAATTTTGTTAAGTTCATACAGATCTTTCTGTAGATTATCTTCTTAATTTGCAATTATTGTTTGGTCATCTGCAAACAATAGAGTGTTTAATTTTGAATTTTCTGATATTTTTATTCCAAATTTATATTTCTTGTTCAGCAACATATTACTTCGTTGATATAAATCGCAAAGAGTGTTGGGGATAGGGGGCAGCCTTGTCTCACACAACGATTTATAATTTCTTCTTCAGAAAATCTGTTATTTAATTTAATCTTTATGGTGTTGTCTTTGTAAACATTTTGTATATTCTGCAGAAGTAAATTTGGTATATTTCTGTCTTCCAATATATTGAAGAGTTTTGATCTCTTGACTGTGTCCAATGCTTTTTTCAAAATCTATGAAAGCAAAATGTGTTTCTAAGTTGAATTCTCTTCTTTTTTAAGCAATAGTTTAACAGAAAATGTTGAATCAATACAAGATCGCCCTTTCCTAAATCCATTTTGACATTCCATAAGGAATTTTTCGCTGAAACTTTTCAATTTTCCATTTAAAATGTTTGCATAAATTTTCTTATTTTGGTCTCTTATATCGAGAGGAGAAAATATTTCAAACATTTCAGTATTACGTGCTTAAGGACCAGGTGAATGGAGAAAACTAAATAACAGTGAGCTACGTGGTCTTTATGGGTCTAAGTCTCATAGACTGCGATGAGCAGTACATGTGACACGTATGGTAAGAAATTATCGTGGGTTTGTCATGTAGGAAAGCCAGAGATAAAGGACTCAGTAGGTAGGCTAAGAATGAGGTGGGAGAATTACATTAACCTAATTTGAGGTAAGTAAATTATATAGGAAATCATTGGCTTAGGTCCCGCAGCCATGAACCTGAGGTTTTATACTGAGAGTGAGTTAATTTTACGACTTGCCCCATCTTAAAAACAGGTAATTCAGTAAAAACCCTGTAGGCCTACAACAAAATCTTATGAAATAAGTAATATTAATAATTTAGGCTATGTGGCTTATATTAGTTATTTAAGAGGAGAAAACTTATTTGTATCCATTAGCTTAGTCGAGAATATAGGCTATTGTAAAGGGAAAGTCGCACATTTAATATATTTAAAAACAATAACTTATTATTGTACAATTCCAAAAAAAAAAAATTGCAATTACATTTTGACACTAAAATTTGTACAGAGTTTTAATGTAAGACATCATAGCCAGATACTTTGTAAATAGGCCCTATACTTGATCTTATTGTCTGTAAGGCCCTATACTTGATCTTATTGTCTGTAAGGCCCTATACTTGATCTTATTGTCTGTAAGGCCCTATACTTGATCTTATTGTCTGTAAGGCCCTATACTTGATCTTATTGTCCCTATACTTGATCTTATTGTCTGTAAGGCCCTATACTTGATCTTATTGTCTGTAAGGCCCTATACTTGATCTTATTGTCTGTAAGGCCCTATACTTGATCTTATTGTCTGTAAGGCCCTATACTTGATCTTATTGTCTGTAAGGCCCTATACTTGATCTTATTGTCTGTAAGGCCCTATACTTGATCTTATTGTCTGTAAGGCACTATATATTGTCTGTAAGGTCCTATACTTGATCTTATTGTCTGTAAGGCCCTAGACTTGATCTTATTGTCTGTAAGGCCCTAGACTTGATCGTATTGTCTGTAAGGCCCTATACTTGATCTTATTGTCTGTAAGGCCCTATACTTGATCTTATTGTCTGTAAGGTCCTATACTTGATCTTATTGTCTGTAAATAGGTCCTATACTTGATCTTATTGTCTGTAAATAGGCCCTATACTTGATCTTATTGTCTGTAAGGCCCTATACTTGATCTTATTGTCTGTAAGGCCCTATACTTGATCTTATTGTCTGTAAATAGTCCCTATACTTGATCTTATTGTCTGTAAGGCCCTATACTTGATCTTATTGTCTGTAAGGCCCTATACTTGATCTTATTGTCTGTAAGGCCCTATACTTGATCTTATTGTCTGTAAGGCCCTATACTTGATCTTATTGTCTGTAAATAGGCCCTATACTTGATCTTATTGTCTGTAAATAGGCCCTATACTTGATCTTATTGTCTGTAAGGCCCTATACTTGATCTTATTGTCTGTAAGGCCCTATACTTGATCTTATTGTCTGTAAATAGGCCCTATACTTGATCTTATTGTCTGTAAATAGGCCCTATACTTGATCTTATTGTCTGTAAGGCCCTATACTTGATCTTATTGTCTGTAAAATCGCAGATTTTTTCAAAGATTGAGTACTTATACTTATTTTAAATACAAGTTACATAAAATTATGAGATATTTCTGGTAGAATGGGGTCCCATGATCACCGCCACTGTTTGTATCGAAAATGGACATATGCCTACAGGGTTTATTCATGTTTCTGTTATTGCTAACATTCAATAAGTCCGTTGCTGTGTGAAGGTTAGTTAAGTCCCAACGTTTCACTCCGGGGGCAGCATAGGCCTAGGTTCCAGTGTCTGCAGAAATGAGAATATCATCTCCACCTTGCGTTTGGGTGTGTGTTCCTTTTCTTATGCTGTGCTCCGCTAACCATACATTCCTATGGAGGGGGGAGAGAACACCACCGTGTACCTGTCTACTATCTGACACAGCGGAACATTGACTTGCTTCGTTTGTGGATGATTTGAGAACGAATGCTGTATCATCCTGCGTACACTCGTTTCACGTCTGTCTATGGCGACGAGGAGTGAAGCTATTACCCTAAGTAAGCTGGGTAAGTGCTTCTTTTGCTATTTGTTCCTCACTATACATAGTTAGTATCTACATCCGTGCGACGCAGCAACAGTGCTGCTATGACTGGAGGTAAACGTTCCGCTGTGTCGCATAATAATGAGTGGTTCTCTGTCCTTCCTCTCAACATACAACCGACTTGCCCTGGGCATTGGCTTATCCCATGGGCTAGTTATAAGTCCTTCAGGAAAGATGAAGAAAATAAATATAATGAAAAAGGAAAGACTTTCAATGATGCACTTAATTTACCAAAATTTGCGACTTTTTGTATCGAGTTAAGAATGTTTAAAAATTAGTAGAGTGAATTAATTATAAGCTAATTGAATTAGTTAGTCCATTAAAAATAATGAAAATGATTTCATCCGAGACCTATGTCATAGCGTAGATGGTAGAGACATTACCTTTCAACATGCGACCTGAGTTCAATCCCGGCGGCGCGGCGGAGCGGATATTAAAACTCCATTTTGGTTTTTGGATGTATGTCTCTTGTCTTACGCTGTTTTGTCTTGAGTGGTGAACCTGGTAGCCTATACTGCTAACCACAGATCCGGGATGCCGCCATTGTGTGCCTGTCTAATGTATAGTTTAAAGTTTCTGCTCTCTGTCTGCAGGCAACCCGCCTAGAGCATTACCCTGGGTGTATAAGTCCTACGAAAACGAGAGGAAATAAAAGGCTAAAAAAAAGGAAAATAAAAACTAATTTCCATTAAACAATAAATTAACAATTAATCAGAAATGGTAGAGATAATTAAACAATAATTATCAGTTTATTAAAACAGTAATGAAATAACTAGAATTGTCACCAATTGGTTAAAACAATAAATAATTGTGTACGTCAGTCATGCCAATTATGCGACAAGTTCGCTTTATGGCCGCTTGGCAGCGCCACCGCAGCTCGTTATCATTATTTACGTGCCGACAGTGTTTTGTCATTAAGTACGGCAAGAGTCCAAAAGGCGGCAGCACATGTACAAGGCGGTAAACCGTGCTCTCAGTTTTTCTGCAATTAGTTTCATATTATACTGCAGACTTATGCTATGCAGAAGGTTTCTTGATATCAAATTGGATATTTATTTCTCTCTGAATTTGCCAGTGTATGGAACCGGTGTCCATTAAATATCGTGAGGAATTTAGTAGTTACGGTAAGAAGCGATTTCAGGTTGAGAAAATCTATTTGTGGCTGGGCGACACGTTACTCTATAACCTACTGACTGGATGATCTCTTCTATTGTGATTGACTCACGGATGTAAAGCCAGCAGACGGTTGTTATGCCATGAGGTATCTAAACCTGTCGCGCCATATAATTTAATTCAGTATTGAACCTTACTAATTTTACTTGTATAACTGATTTCTTAACCCTGTAATCATTATAATTAAGAATTTGATTGATTGAGGGTCTTTCCACTTTTCAGCGGTTGCCCTTCTACCAGCCGGCTGCTGGCCCTTCACATCCACATGTGTCAATCACAGAGATAGATGATCAACAGCCAGTGTAGGGGTGACATGTGGTTAGCATGTCGAGTCCCCAGCCGTTATAGTTCCTCAACCTGGAGTCGCTACTTATTGTAGCTACCCAATTGCCTCACGATGCTGGGTGGGCACCGGTCCCATACTGGCCGAAATACCATGAGAAAATTTCTTCCCCCATGGAGACTCGAACCAGCGCAAGTCCCGTAGCTCTGCGCCAAGGCTTCCTACCTTAACCGCTCGGCTACGGCGCGGGACATAATTAAGAATCAAATTAGATTAAATCACATCAACTCCTAAACCGCACCTGTTCTTCTTATCTAAAAATACTGTATAGACAAAGTAACTGACTGAATGGTGTAATTTGTAATTAGAAAGTCACACCATAACAGTAGGTTGATTTAAACCAAAAGCATTACAATGTATTCTATTTTCCTTCCTTAAGAAATATTTAACATTTTTGCAATGTAATAGCTCTTATGGTAAAATCCGGATAAAAATGGCCTAAACTTTCTCGCGGCACAATGACCCTTGGGTCGACTCAGCCTCTAACTAAAATGCTTAGCCTACAGGGTGCTTGTTCCGGGGTTAAGGCGGTCATCACTCAGGGCTGACAACCCGGCTGATATCTATTGCCGATAGTCTATAAAGGGCGGGATCCTCAATCTCCTACTACTCCAAAGCCCTTTTAAGGCTTGAAGTGGGATAATTTTACTAGTAGGTTCTTATATAATGCATTTCTGAACAGTGTAGATATTATATTGAGTTAGGCTTTCACGGCCGGAGTTACTATGATCTTGTATAAGATTTCCGGGCTGTTGGCCGTGGTCTCGAGGCTTGTAGTCCTTACGGACCGCGCAGAGAACACGTCGCAGATAAATGTATAAATAGGGCAGGTAGTCGACAAAATTGTCAGTCTCAAGACAACCCTTGAGGATGCCGGACTCAGTCTCTGGCGAAATGTCGGGGAACTACAAGCCTCAATACCACGGCGAACAGCGCGGAAATCTTATACAAGATCATCACAGTGTAGATATTATTTTTATGGTCTTAAGAACACCTAATTACACATAATCCTAATTATTCCATATAAGTGAATTAAATTTTCTTTATTTGTGTTACTATGACAATTAGCATGCTATATATATAACTTATGTCAGATATTTTACAGTAAAAATTATAGAATACTGAAGTAGGATATGCGAAATATCCTAATGGTGTCATAACTTGAAGGGAAAATTCCAACAGTACCTTCTCGACGGTTCATTCATAGTGTTCTGCTCAAGAGCAGGTCTTTCACTGAAAACTCAGCATTCTCCACTATTTCCTTTACTCAGCTCTTCTTTTTGATGGAAATCTATTGGTAGCTAACACGGCTCTGAAGACCGAACGGCTGCCGGATAAGCGGTCCCCTGTTTGTTTTTTCGAATGATGAAAGGTTCCTTTAACCTTGTGGATCTAAAAAAAATCCCTAAAGAAAGGAAAGTGTAGAGAGAGCTCTGTAACTGAGGTGGAAGCAAACTGTCTAGGGAAGGAGACCACAAAATCAAACTCCTGGTTTTCCAGATTGGAGGTTATGCCGTGAGCCAGCTCTCCACCAACTTAAAAAACAATAATCAGTGCTAAAACACCAGGAATAAGCCTCGGAGAGTTAGATGGCGTCTGGGGACGGAGAGACGGCAACTACTAGGCTATAACAATCCGTGAAGAAAAATAAGTTATAGAGACAGGAATAACTGAACTCGACATTTTTATCTAAATCTAAAGGGTACCTCACTAACGTTCAAAGTTAGAGATCTCGGGTTCAAATTTTTCTTTTTGTGTCACATATAGGCCTATAGGCTACACACATACTGTATGTGTACCTAAATACTCTATAGGGCCTATACGCCTGTTGCTCTCTCATTTGAATTTTAAATTATATGTAGGGCTATATATATATATATATATATATATATATATATATATATATATATATATGGTATCATAAAAAAATGAATGCCTGGACGGGATTCGAACCCGGATCTCTGAGTCTATACCTCAGCGTGATATCCATTACACTACCAGGCGAATCCAATTCAAACACTTATTTTTCTTATATATGTATTATATTCTCCATTATTACTAGATGTCGCGAGAACTCGGTCTTCACTGCCATCTAGTAGCTGACTATAACAAGTAAGCAAATTAAAGATAATATTTTTATCTTTCTTGTTATAGTCAGCTAGTAGATGGCAGTGAAGACCGAGTTCTTGCGACATCTAGTAATAATGGAGAATATAATACATATATAAGAAAAATAAGTGTTTGAATTGGATTCGTCTGGTAGTGTAATGGATATCACGCTGAGGTACAGACTCAGAGATCCGGGTTCGAATCCCGTTCAGGCATTTATTTTTCTTATCATACCATATTAAGCTTGCATTGCTCAATGTTAAACATTTAATTATAACATATATATAGGCCTATTTAAAATGAATTTGAAAAATAATTAATGTTCCCTCTGAGACGCAATTCAGTTATGTTGTATATCTAAGTATATTGTACTGTAGTTTACTTTCTACTGTACTGTAGTGTTGCATTTCTCTTGCGTGAAATGAAGACCAAAGCGGGATTTGAACCCGATAAATCTATAGGCCTATATATGTTAGTAAGATACCTTCTTCTTCAATCCGACTTATTAACTTACAAGTTTTTATTTACATACTATATTAATATAATTTTAATAAAATCGCAATTGTTCAGCGAATACAGAAATTTCAATCAAATTTTACAAGAGGGCTATTTAATCTTTAGCAGGCTTACAGTAATTTTTTTGTTAAATTATTAAATTGTTTCATTAGATTTCAGGCTTACTTGGCGAATTTTTATTTTATTCAAGAACATGTACCGGACTCTCCCTATGAGGCGTTTAATTCCCTCACTAAGTTTTGTTTATACTATTTAAATAGCCTAACGGCCTAACGGAGCAAGATGTTTCAGGATCCGCTTTCGAGGGCATAAAACAAAGAAGGTAAGGAAACTATTTGAATACATTTCTTAAATTAAAGTAGATGATAAATAGGCCTATATATTTAGCCTTAAAAATAATAAGTAATAGACATATAAAGCCATAACGAAAAATAGTTTTACCAGAAAAATACAATATTATTACATGTTCTAGAAATTTGGAAAATTTTAATGCTACAAAAAGAGTAGAGTTGGATTCTAATATTGCTGTCCCTTAACATGAAACTTATTCCCAAACTTATTGATTAACTCATGTCTGCGAGATATATCTTAGGGCTATTATATTTCAATATTTAAAAAAGTTATTTAATACTAATTATTTTTGATGGTTACTATTTATTCTTCTAATACTATTGTATGGCTAAGCCTAACCATTTTATATTAAAAATTACAATAAGAAAACATTTAAATTTGTAATCAACTACAACATAATTACAATGATCCAATTTCATTGTATTAATATTTTCCAATGAATGCTGCTGCAAAACCATTTTTGTATTAATTATATTAATTTCAGAAGGGAAACGGTAACGAGAGATGCAATTGGATTGATACGAACAATAGGAGAAAGATATATAGAAAAATATAAATAAGTTTATGCAGTATTTGTTGACCTGGTAAAGGCCTATCTAAGAGTCAACAAACACTGCATAAACTTCTTTATCTTTTTCTCATGAGGATTTTGAAGAAAATTGGCGTGAACTGGAAGGAAAGGAGGCTAATAAGTAATCTTTATATGAAACAGCGAATAAAAGTGAAGATAGGAGAAGAAATGTCAGAAGGAAGAGAAATTAGGAGGTTCGGCAAGGATGTCCTCTATCACCTACTCTTTTCAACATCTACCTAGAAGATGTAATGGGGAACTGCTTCAGGAATACGGCAGGCGTAAACATGGGAGAAAGAAGAATTAAGTGCTTAATATTTGCTAATGATATGGCTTTGCAAGCAGAAGATGCAATGGCACTGAGGAACATGCTGATGGAGCTAAATGACAAGTGCGAGGATTATTGAATGAAGAGAAATATAAATAAGACGAAGGCCATGATTATAGCAAGGAGACCAAGGAATATAAACAAGAGGATTAGAAATGAGGTAATTGAGCAAGCGGAGAGCTTCAAATACTTAGGTTGTACTATCAGTAGTAACATGAACTGCGGTCAAGAAGTAAAGCAGAGGATAGAAATGGCAAAAGAAGCTTTTAACAAGAGGAAAAGCATTTTCTGCGGACCTTTGGCAAAATAATTACGGAAGAGGCTATGAAGTGCTTTTGTGTGCAGTGTAGCATTGTATGATGCAGAGACTTGGACATTACGACGGAAAGAGGAAAAGCGACTGGAAGCTTTTGAGAAGTGGATATGGAGAAGGATGGAATGCATAAAATGGACAGACAAAATAAAAAATAAAGATGTGCTAGGCAGAGTGGGTGAAAGAAGAACAATGCTGGAACTAATAAAGAAAAGAAAATAAATTGGATTGGCCACTGGCTGAAAAAGAAACTGCCTGCTGATGGATGCCTTAGAAGGAATGGTCAACGGAAAGAAAGTTAGAGGCAGAAAATGCATCAGATGATAGACAATATTAAAAATAAATGGTTTGTATGCGGATACAAAAAGAGAAAGCTAAGTTAAGGAAAGAGTGGAGAATGCTGAGTTTGCAGTGAAAGACCTGCTCTTGGGCAGAACCTTATGTATACATGTATATGTATATAGGCTATTATTTTTTTACATTGAATCTAATATCCACGGAGGAAGAAACGTTGGATGGCAACGGGAAAGAAAGAGTGACCAGTTCAGTTAGTCTCGGAACAGATCTAAGGCCGTAAACCTCGTTTGGAAAGAAGAAGACGAATGTCATTATACGGTAACATTACAATATTCGATATTGAAAGGCATACATTGCTTACTTATTTTCATAAAAATAAAAACGAATTTAAAGAGCACAATCGAAGTTTTTACAGCACCAGACAAAATACTACTTCTTTGCTACATGTTCCAAAATGTTATACAACTTCTGGATCTAAACATAGTAGATATCTAGGACCCAAATTATATAATGAATTAATTAGATCCAATCCAGAACTAAGTAAACTAAACACAGCTAGTTTTAAAAAAAACAGTTAAATTAATTATTTTTGATTAATTAAGTGAATAAAATTAACCATTTGAATATTTTAAAATAATAAATATAAAGCATCTATTTTTGTTTATATTATTATAAATCAATATATAACTACTTCCTTCTGTATTATTGGTTATAATCCATTACATTATATGCTTTATATTATTTTATGTGTATCATTCTCCATTCCATTAATTTTTTTGTTAGAATAAGTCTTATTCCTAATACATTATTATTTTTTATTTGTTTGTGTCATAATTTATGTAAAAATGAAACTGGCCCCAACTTTAAATGTATATATTCTATTTGTATTATTCGTGTAACTGAACTTCACCCGAGCACGAGCACTTGCTCATTCGGGTGTCAATACTGTGTATAACATTTATTTGTAAATAAAATTTATTCTTATTCTTATTCTATGATATAGATTATCTATTGAATTGAATAATTTCTTTGGTTCTTTCCTTTTGATGCTTCACATATAAGATTATATTTGGTTACCGAAAGCCTCCTTTTTATCTCTTTCATGACAAATAATATGAGAAATCATATCAAATCCAGGGAGAATTAAAATATAAACTTGTGGGTGACAAAAAAATCAAAATAAATGTTGATATAGAATAGGGTCTCCTCTCCTGCAGGGTCGAAGAAAGATGTTGCAGAAACCTTTAGATTACCCTACAAATTTAGTTTATTTAGAATTCAACGTGCCAAATATTAAACAAATATTGGAGCATACATTGCTTACTTATTTTCATAAAAATAAAAACGAATTTAAAGAGCACAATCAAAGTTTTACAGCACCAGACAAAAAACTGCTCCTTTGCTACGTGTTCCAAAATTTTATACAACTTCTGGTTCTAAACATAGTAGATATCTAGGACCCAAATTATATAATGAATGAATTAGATCCAATCCAGAACTAAGTGAACTAAACACAGCTAGTTTTAAAAAAGCAATTAAATTAATTATTTTAAATTAATTAATTAATTAAGTGAATAAAATTAATCATTTGAATATTTTAAAATAATAAATATAAAACATCTATTTTTGCTCATATTATTATAAATCAATATGTTACCAAAGATATATAGAGATATACTAAAGGTATATAAAGATGTGCTAGAAAGAGTGGGTGAAAAAAGAACAATGCTGGAACTCATAAAGAAGAGGAAAAGAAATTGGATTGGCCACTGGCTAAGAAGAAACTGCCTGCTAGAAGGAATGGTCAACGGAAAGAAAGTTGGAGGCAGAAACAGACATCAGATGATAGACAATATTAAAATAAATGGTTTGTATGCGGATACAAAAAGGACAGCTGAGTTAAGGAAAGAGTGGAGAATGCTAAGTTAGCAGTGAAAGACCTGCTCTTCAGCAGAACACTATGAATCAATAAACATTACTAATTATTTTCATCTGTATTATTTGTTATAATCCATTACATTATATGATTTATATTATTTTATGTAAATCATTCTCCGTTTTTGGACCAAAGAGAGATGAACATACAGGTGAATGGAGAAGACTACATAACAATGAACTACATGGTCTTTATAGGAAGCCAGATATAATAAGAACAGTTAAGTCTCGTAGACTGCGATGGGCAGGACATGTTGCACGTATGGGGAACGAAAGACGTGCATGGAAGCTTCTTGTAGGAAAGCCAGAGGGAAAACGCCCAGTTGGTAGACCAAGAATGAGGTGGGAGAATAACATTAACTATGATTTGAGGGAAGTAGATTATACAGGGAATAATTGGAAAACATTAGCTCAGGATAGGGATGAATGGAGAGCTTATGTCCGCGCGGCCATGAACGTACGGGTTCGATAGTGCCAGTGAGTAAGTAAGTAAATCATTCTCCATCCATTAATTCTTTTGTTAGATTAAGTCTTATTCCCAATACATTATTATTTTTTATTTGTATGTGTCATAATTTATGTAAAAATGAAACTGGCTCCTAACTTTAAATGTATATATTCTTTTTGTATTGTTCATGAAACTGAACTTCACCCGAGCACGAGCACTTGCTCATTCGGGTGTCAATACCGTATATAACATTTATTTGTAAATAAAATGTATTCTTATTCTTAAAAAAAATCGGTCTGTCAGTAATATCGTAATTGCCCCCGCTATCCAGTATCTGTTGTGCTTGCAATGTGTTTTATTGTATTGGAATGCAGGCTTTCACGGCCGGTAATCATGGTAATAAAAGATTCCGGGCTATGTGGCCGTGGTCTATAACTGGCGTTTCTTCCAGACGTTTCTCCCTCAACTGCGGAGGGCATCTTCAGTGGCGAGCGCTTCCAGCTGTCGTTTCTCTGTCGTAGACTCGCAGTCTGTTAATTTTTTTCTATTTATTTAAATTTATACTATGTCATTAATAATTTTTTCTCTTGTACATAGGCCTATTATATAATTAATTCGTTAAATCTAGAGTAAATCAAAATACATTATAAATATTAATTCTATTGTATTTACAACACGTAATCGTTTATGTATGTTGTAATTTAGATGTAAAACTATTTTTTTGTATTTTTTAAAACCTAGTTGAGTGGCAGACAAGGCCTTAAGGCCTTAACTCTGCCAGGTAAAATAAAGCTATTATTATTATTATTATTATTATTATTATTATTATTATTATTATTATTAAATAAGCTACAACAAACACATTAGGCTACTTGCAATGCATACAATTACATAGATTTTTTTTTTAAACTGAACTCAAATGTTTAAGTAGCCTATTTCAGAGATAATTTTATTTTTCTAAATTTAAAATTTACACGTATTTTGTAAGTAAGGCATTTAATTTTTGTAAAACTATTAAAAAATTATATGCTTTATCTTAAATTTCCATTATGACACTACAAACAAGAATCGCATTTAGCAAGAAAGTGATTCGCCCGTGACAGAGACCAAATAATTCATTAGTTTTGCCCATCCCTCATAAACAAAATATAATAATAATAATAATAATAATAATAATAATAATAATAATAATAATAATAATAATAATAATAAGATGTTTTGCATATACATTCTACATAGTCTAGTTTAATTGGAAGAAATCTCAATAAATAAAATGTAGGCCTATTATAGCTATGATCGATTTTTTTTGGCGCCATAAAATGCTCATATAGCTCCAATACGTCGAGGCAACTCGTTCAGTTTTTTGAGATTTATTTTCAATTACTTCTTAAGAAAAAAGTATAATTTTTTAAGCTAGGTTATGAACTCGGGATCCACATGAGAGAAGTTTATAAACATGGCTAAGAGAAGCGATGTTCATCCCTGCATGCAGCTAATCTCCACAGTAAGTTTATGTACTGCAAAGTTGGGCTCAATATTGGCCTTTAGAGAGTGCAGTCGAGTCAAATAATTGGGAAAGAGCTTTGTCTTAATGGCTTGAAGGAGAAGCTCTTAACTGGAAGAGATAATTAAGGAAACTCACGTGATAAATGACGTACACAACCCTTGTTCTCAAGTCATTAATCTGCACCCGTGTGCCTGCTTCAATAACAGATTTCTGTGTCTCTACTCTAAGCATAGACTCGGCACCAATCACACCATAGGCCCATTTAAAATGGAGGACAGTAACTTTTTTTCTAGAAATAAACCGAGGAGTGAAATCTAAATTGCAGTTTGTCGCGCTGAACTTCATTTTGACGTCATATTTCAATTCCTTCTGGATTTTTTGGTGTTGAGACTTGAAAGTAGTTTTGAAGTTCCTTAGGACAGGTTACTGGCCCGACGCTAAGTAGTCCAGTGGTAGGGCTGCTACCTTTTAGTCTCTGGACAGACATTAGGATACCGCATTTACTCAGTACCTGATGGAACGTTATACCGCCGTGACTCGGTCCTCAGAGCCTCTGTGATCGAATGGAAGATCACAGAATACCCAAACTAATGTTAAGATATCAACCTGCAGGAAGAAGAAGACCAGGACGTCCACTCAAAATACTTCTGGATGGTGTTTCTCTTGAGGCCGAAACAGGTCAACAAATGGCCTAAATTCGTGAATGTACTATGATGATGATGATGATGATGATGAACTTCATTTTGAGAAAACAAAAGAAAAGAGATGAGACAAAATTGCAGTCGTGAAGAAATTTTGGAGCAAGTTAATCCTTCAGTCAAGAAATTAAATCTCTCTCGTGTTTAGATTATTGAAATGTGCCAGGCTGCGAATAAAGTAACTAACCTATTTATTGCATACTTCTCTGTAATTTGGTACAAATTTAAGTCATTTCTATCGAATCGCTTTTCTATGATTTTATCAAGAATGTTAAATAAGCTATAACTTATTGTGGAATCAGAGAGAGGTACCTAGATATAATCTCTCTCGCATAGATAGGGCTACTGTTGATACAGAAACAAATTTAGCTAAATTTCAACCACTTATAGGTGGTATTTCTCTGTGGCTTACCGCGCCTTAGCCGGGCTTTAAGGCACCATGCCTTGGCGCAGATATACGGGAACTTGCGCTCGTTCGAGACACCATAGGGCTAATGAGGAGTTTGTATAGTGCAGTAAGTACCAGCTTTAGGTTGGAAAACTCAGCTATAACGGCTGGGAGTTACTGATGTTCTGACTACAAGTCACCCGTATACTGGCTGGTTGATCATCCATCTCTACGATTAACACATGTGGATGTGAGATTAGCTGCCGGCTGGTATGCCAAAGGTTCTAGGACTTTTTCATTATCAAGTTATGTTCATGATTCTGTAGTGTAAATGTTAGTTCAGGCCTATGGCTATATTCTAGAAGTCCGTACTCGATTCCCGATTATAGGCCTAGTATAAATAGGACTGGAACGTGGTTCTCTCAGTCTCTTGAGTTGATTATTGATACGATTAGTAGCAAAATGCGATGAAGAGAATTGAATCTAAGCCTAACCATGTGATTCCTTGTACTGTCAGCAAGCAGTTCAGTCTGCCTTAGGTATTTACAGCTGTTACGTTTGTAAAGAGAGCTTTCCATCGAAATATTAGACCTGAAAATACGTTCAATTTTGTAAAACAATGACTGTGTAGACCCTAAATTATTTTGTGTGGTTCGGAGATATGAACTCTGAAGTTAACTATAGTTTATAAAGGTGGAAGCAGCGGAAATACTCGTACTTTGCTAAGATCCCTAGTCGATTCTATGAAGTATCGCCACAAAAGATGCATTCGTTAAAAATAGGGGAAAACCAAATCATTGACACCATTTGTCATTATACAAACGAATGACACCTCGTCTTAAGAATGTTATATAATACATAATAATAACCCATCAATCAAATACCATTCTGAATTTAAGTAAATGCAGTAATTCTATTAACTATGAGAACACCGGCCGGAAGGAAAAAATAAATCTGGGACTATCTATAGAGCTTACTTCAGAAGATGGAGCAGGTCAAGTGGTCTAAACCTTGCACTTATTGATGATAAAGAAAACAGCTGCAATAAACAGAAAGTAAAAACAAAAATGAGAACATTACACAAAAATAATAGAAGATATAAATTAATATGAGTGGTAAAAATTTGAACCTACATTTATCAAGATTTTTAATCTACGAGTATGTCGCTCTCTTGAAAATTTGTGATCAAAGTGCATTTAAGATGTTCACTTCTCAACTTTTAATAGGTTATCTACTTTCGCCCTCATATACGAACATTAGAGAATTCTATCAGGGAATTGGGATAGAGAAGAAAGCGTTTCAGGCTAGAACAAACATAATTCGGAATGAAAATGGGGATATGATTGCAGATTCCAGGAGTATATTAAATAGATGGAAAACTTACTTTAATCAGCTATTAAATGTACATACAGAACAGGACATTGAGGAGGATAATTTACAGACAGCAGAAATGCTAGTCGCAGAACCAAGTGCATTAGAGGTTGAAATGGCGATAGAAAAATTGAAGCATCAGATTCAGATGAGATCCCAGCAGAACTGATAAAATCAGGGGGAGAAAAATTGATGGACAAGATTTAGTATGATTTGGGAAAAATAAGTTCTTCCAGATGAATGGAAAGAATCGATTATCGTACCAATCTATAAGAAAGGAGATAAAATTGATTGCAACAACTACAGGAGTATCTCATTAATTTCAACTTCGTACAAAATTCTAACAAATATATTAGTAAGCAGACTTACTCCCTATATTGATGACATATTAGGAAACCATCAATGTGGATTTAGAATAAACAGATCTACAACAGATCAGATTTTAGTATAAGACAGATTTTAGAAAAGAAATGGGAATATAGTAAAGTAAAGTAATCCCACTACAAGCCTCAGGAAACCCCTGGGGTAGTAGAAGGTTAAGGCTCCCCACTTTTTCTGGACAATCGGCACTTGATGTCAGCCGGATTGCCAGCCCTGCGTGACGGCCGCCTTTACCTCCAGAACAAGCGTCTGGTACTCATTTCCGTTAGAGCCTGAGTCGACCCCAGGGCCATAGTGCCGCCAGAAGTTTTGGGTCAGTTTAAAAATCCTGATCTCCACCGGGACTTGAACCCTCGACCTTCCGGCTTCTAGCGCAGTGCCTTATAATGGTACTGTACATCAACTATACGTAGACTTAAAAAAGGCACACGATTCAATTAAGAGGAAGAAGTTATATAGTATCCTGCTAGAGTTCGGAATTCCTAGAAAGTTAGTTAGACTTACACGAATGTGTCTAAATGGCACAAAGAGTAGGGTGCGTGTAGGCAAACAGTTTTCAGATACTTTCGAAATTCACAATGGGTTGAAGCAAGAAGATGCACTATCTCCTCTACTATTTAATTTTGTACTAGAGCTTGGCATCAAATTTTTAGAGGATTGGAGAAGGCCTAGGCAACTGAATGGTATTAATAAGCTGTTTGTTTATGCTGATGTAGTACTATTTGGCGATAGCGAAGAGATACTAAAGGACAACACGCACACACTATTGAGTAACACTAAGGAATTATGACTCGAAGTAAATATCAATAAAACTAAATAGCTATATGTTCTTACTTACTTACTCACACATAGAAATACATTATATAATGCAAATGGACAGCTAATGAATGACAAATGAGGAAAATTTTTAAGAAGTAGCTGAATTCAAATACCTAGGAACAATAATCACAAATAGGAACGAGATGAAAAAAAGAAATTAAACATAGGCTTAATTCTGGAGATGCATGCTATTGTGCAATCACAGCGACTATTGACGTCCCAACTCCTTTGAAAAAACGTTAAACTGAAAATATATAAAACTATTATCCTACCAGTTATGATGCGAAATATATGCGAAAAATGGGAGGAAAGGAGATTACGAGTATTTGAGAATAAAGTTCTTAGGAAAATGTTTGAACCAAAGAGAGATGAACAGACAGGTGAATGGAGAAGACTACATAACTGTGAACTACATGGTCTTTATAGGAAGCCAGATATAATTAGAACAGTTAAGTCTCGTAGACTGCGATAGGCAGGACACGTGGCACGAATGGAGTATGAAAGGCGTGCATGAAAGCTTCTTGTAGGAAAACCAGAGGGAAAACGACCAGTTGGTAGACAAAGAATTAGGTGGGAGAATAATATTACCTTTGATTTGAGGGAAGTAGATTATACAAGGAATGATTGGAAAGTATTAGCTCAGGATAGGGATGTATGGAGAGGTTGTATCCGCGCGGCTATGAACCTACGGGTTCGATAGTGCCAGTGAGTACGGAAACTCGGCGATTAAAGAGAGAATAATTTGGCCTTCGATCGGGAAGTGTGCCTCAATAAATCCTAATTCAGCAGTAGAAAGCCACCGCGTAAACCTGGAAGGAGAGTTGCAAGGTAGAATTAGTATTTAAAGAAGCTTCTATTCTTTTTTTTATCTCATGTACTAATTAGCGTAACTATTCACATGTGAACATTAAAGGATCGACATATTTTGCTTACGGGCCTCTTACTTCAGGCTTGGAACTCTTTCACGTGCCATAATAAGCTAAATATAGCCTTTGTGTCAATACAAATATCTGAAGACTGCTAGGTTAGGAGATATAAGACAGTAATTCTGTCTGTAGTAGCTATTGTATTGCTATTAAACTTAAAGCAGAGATAAGGAAAATAATATAAGTTGTTAGATTATGCAAGAAACAATTTGGAGAGTTTATGTTGAATCTCTGAATTATTATTCTATTAATACGCTTACAAATTAGAAAATGTTCATTTGAATGAATTGAATTCTTAGCTGCGACAGTACATTCTACCATTGTGTGTTATCAACTGTTTAACACAATAATTGCAATTCTTTACACTGTCTTACGATATCAAGAGCATGTACACATCAGGAGGGTCTATTGTTCTGTTATATCTTTATGTTTAACTTCATACAGGATACCAATAACATGTTTTACATTCCACGATTACAAATACGCATTTAATAATCTTAATCCTAGGTTACTTATCTGAGTGACATTACAAATGCTGGGTCCGATTCGCGGCTCTGCCATAGACATTTTTCTTGGGATATAGAATCTGGAACCACTTACCCTCATTAGGACATCTGAGTAGCTTCTAGTTATGAGAAGTGCGAATCCGGTATAAAAAATTAAACTAAGATTAAGGGATTTCTTCATGTTAACCAAATGACACCTTATACAGTCGTCCATTCATTGATCTTAAATCTTAAATAGCTGTTATGCGAGGATTTGTTCCCCATAGGCACTTCAAATAGGTTGGTTACTATACAGAGTGATCGAAAATTATCCTTACAAACTTGTAGGACATGTAGATGGGACTGAGTTGATAATATTTAGAATTGGAAACAATGTCCGGAAACTTACCGTTTCCATGCTACAGCCGTTTGAAAACAAGCATTGCCTGAACGTACGTCACGTGTCTAAATCGAAAATTTCCCTATCGAGTATTCCAACACTTGGTGTTTTTTTTTAAATCAAATTTTTTCAAGATTTTGAAAACTAAAAAAATTGATTGTGAACGGTGTATCCGGGGTTATTAATGGAAGTCACGATTCAGTTTCCATTTTGTTTATTTGGTTATTAATGAGTTGAATTGTAAAACAAGTGATGCACTGTCTCATGCCTCATAATAAATTATTTGTAAAAGTGGTTGCGTTAAAAACATGTTTTCAAACGGTAGTAGCACGGAAACGGTAAGTTTCCCGACATGGTTTCCAATTCTAAATACTATCAACTCAGTCCCCTCTATATGTCCTACAAGTTTGTAAGGATAATTTTAGAGCACTCTGTATTTATTTTTAGATATATGATTAATGATTGTATTGTATTCCAGAAAAGTAAATTACCTTACCAATAACGCTCTAATAATTGTTTTATATTACAGTTTTATTCAGTAGGCTATATATTCATTTACCTCGATAGACTTAAGTCCAAGTAGCTTTTTTCTTCTATTTAAATAAGGAAAACACATGATATATTGAATGCAAACAACTATAATACAAATTTTATATACAATTTTATACAGGCCACTACGTAATTTCAAACAGAAGAGAAGAAAATAAATAATAAAATAATAATAATATGATATACATTACGTAAATAGCACTGCGTCATGTAATTTATCCTTTAAGAATTACTAAGCCTGAAAAAATATAAAAACGAGAATGGGCTATTTTCCCCAGAAACACTGTTTTATCTGGGATTTCATATGATCAAATTTAATAATTTCGATAGCCTAATATTAATTTATATATAAGATAAAAGTTAAAAATTTAAATGTACCTTTTGGCAGGTGCCATCGTCCTCAACTTTGTTAAAATGGTGTATATAAAATTAACTGGAGCGCTTTCGGAAGTTCACTTCTATCCTCGGCAGGTTGAGCTTGTGGTACTCGTTGTTGTTGTTTACAATGATGTATACTCCAACTGTTTGTAGCAGCAGTTTGTTGCTGCAGGTTGAGCTTCTGCCACTCGTTGTTGTTGTTTACGATGATGTATACTCCAACTGTTTGTAGCAGCAGTTTGTTGCTGCAGGTTGAGCTTCTGCTACTCGTTGTTGTTGTTTACGATGATGTATACTCCAACTGTTTGTAGCAGCAGTTTCTTGCTGCAGGTTGAGCTTCTGCTACTCGTTATTGTTGTTTACGATGATGCAGGTGCTCCAACTGTTTGTAGCAGCAGTTTGTTGCTGCAGGTTGAGCTTCTGCTACTCGTTGTTGTTGTTTACGATGATTTATACTCCAACTGTTTGTAGCAGCAATTTGTTGCTGCAGGTTGAGCTTCTGCTACTTGTTGTTGTTGTTTACGATGATGTATACTCCAACTGTTCGTAGCAGCAGTTTGTTGCTGCAGGTTGAGCTTCTGCTACTTGTTGTTGTTTACGATGATGTATACTCCAATTGTTTGTAGCAGCAGTTTGTTGCTGCAGGTTGAATTTCTGCAACTCGTTGTTGTTGTTTACGATGATGTATACTCCAACTGTTTGTAGCAGCAGTTTGTTGCTGCAGGTTGAGCTTCTGCTACTTGTTGTTGTTGTTTACGATGATGTATACTCCAACTGTTTGTAGCAGCAGTTTGTTGCTGCAGGTTGAGCTTCTGCTACTCGTTGTTGTTGTTTACGATGATGTATACTCCAACTGTTTGTAGCAGCAGTTTGTTGCTGCAGGTTGAGCTTCTGCTACTCGTTATTGTTGTTTACGATGATGCAGGTGCTCCAACTGTTTGTAGCAGCAGTTTGTTGCTGCAGGTTGAGCTTCTGCTACTTGTTGTTGTTGTTTACGATGATGTATACTCCAACTGTTTGTAGCAGCAGTTTGTTGCTGCAAGTTGAGCTTCTGCTACTCGTTGTTGTTGTTTACGATGATGCAGGTGCTCCAACTGTTTGTAGCAGCAGTTTGTTGCTGCAGGTTGAGCTTCTGCTACTCGTTGTTGTTGTTTACGATGATGTATACTCCAACTGTTTGTAGCAGCAGTTTGTTGCTGCAGGTTGAGCTTCTGCTACTCGTTGTTGTTGTTTACGATGATGTATACTCCAACTGTTTGTAGCAGCAGTTTGTTGCTGCAGGTTGAGCTTCTGCTACTCGTTGTTGTTGTTTACGATGATGCAGGTGCTCCAACTGTTTGTAGCAGCAGTTTGTTGCTGCAGGTTGAGCTTCTGCTACTCGTTGTTGTTGTTTACGATGATGTGTACTCCAACTGTTTGTAGCAGCAGTTTGTTGCTGCAGGTTGAGCTTCTGCTACTCGTTATTGTTGTTTACGATGATGCAGGTGCTCCAAATGTTTGTAGCAGCAGTTTGTTGCTGCAGGTTGAGCTTCTGCTACTCGTTGTTGTTGTTTACGATGATGTATACTCCAACTGTTTGTAGCAGCAGTTTGTTGTTGAAGGTTGAGCTTCTGCTACTCGTTGTTGTTGTTTACGATGATGTATACTCCAACTGTTTGTAGCAGCAGTTTGTTGTTGAAGGTTGAGCTTCTGCTACTCGTTGTTGTTGTTTACGATGATGTATACTCCAACTGTTTGTAACAGCAATTTGTTGCTGCTACAAACAGTTGGAGTACCTACATCATCGTAAACAACGAGTAGCAGAATTCAACCTGCCGAGGATGGGAGTTAACTTCCGAAAGCGCTCCAGTTAATTTTATATACACCATTTTAACAAAGTTGAAGACGACAGCACCTGCCAAATGGTACAATTTAATTTTTAACTTTTATCTTATGACCATTCACCTCAACGGAATTTGATATGAATTTTATTAGTATTGATTAATTTATTTGTTTACAATAATTTGATTCTCCTGTACAAAAGTATTTTCTTTGAACAATTTCAATTTTCTGAAATTTAGAGATATATCTTGTTAAATGACAGATATTAGTGTACTTGAAGACCAAACTTTTACGAAATGAAATACATTAATAAAATATTAAACATGCAATAAAATTTTGTAAAAATGAAATCGGAAAACTGTTATATTTTGAAATAGGCTTCCTATTATAATTTACACCCCAACTTTTGGAGTTGTGATTTTTTCTCACTGTTTTTTGAAGAGAGGATCACGGTTATAGTTGCTAGAAGAGACGTCAGATGGCAGTGTACTTACTTCTTCCTAGGATAAAACAGAAAAAAAACAAAATTTAATTAATGGAGAAACATAAAAGTAATTAATGAAATAATTGTAATATAAAATGGAAGGGACTAATATTATATGAATAAAATTTTCACTTATGTAAAATAATGTAAACTAATAATTTAAGTATCATTCATATATTATTTTAAGCTAATATCATAGAAATTAAATAGCTTCCTCACTGCTATAGGGCTGTCAGACATTTTAATAAAGGGAAAAAAAAGAACAATGATTAAAAAATATTTATTTGTGCTTAGGAAAACTAGTAACTAATTAGTCTATTATTCCTAATGTTTTTATATTTCCTTAAGGAATAACCAGTGCACTTGTAAATGGAGATTTTTAACTAAACCAAGAAACTCTATGTTTTAGAACAAACAATTAAATAATAACACCTTCCATTAATTTCGATGAATGAAAGAATCAAGGTTTCTCTCAATATTAACTAGTTCTAACTTATCTAAATTTACGTAGTGTTATTTCGGGAGCAATGCAATAACGAACAGCATATTTCAAAGTCCTTTTTATTGATATAGTCCTACATTAATATCTTAATTGTAGTAAACACATAACATTCATGAAGTCCATGATATTTTAATAAGCACAATAGCAATATTTTATTAATTTACTCTAGGCTATATATTGATAGTCCTCTATGGAGTTAGACTATACTATAAATAGCCTAAATCAGTTTATTGTCATTCTTGAATAACTCATACATTTGACCAAGATAATAGTCTCGTTAGTTGGCGGTGATGTAACAGAAAGATATAAAAGAGTATTCCAAATAAGATAAATTCTCTATTTTAGTATAATACTATGTTTAAATTATTTAACATACGAATAAATCTCAAAAGATATATGCATATTTAAAACAATCAATTAAATAAATACCAATTAAATGAAATAACACTTTTTATAAGTATCTTAGTTGGCAAAGAATTATGTAACTCAATGTGCTTTTTTTTTTTTCAAGTTCTGACCCTGAGACCCACTCATCTCCCTATAAAAGAGTATCCTGGGTGTAAAGTCGCAGAGACACAGGACCACTTCTCTCTCGGGCAGTTGACTAAGAATTATTGATCTTAGCGTTTACGCCTCCCTTGGACGTTGATTTTTTATTTATATTTTTGTAATTATTTTCATAGCGAGCAGCTATGCTTACAGTTTATTTACAGAATATTTTTTATAGAATACTTTTCAGATTGTATATTTCCGTTTGGAATTGCGGTAGGATAGGTCGACCCTTATAAATGAAATGTAGATATCTCTACCATAAAAGTAAATGACGGCAATAAAAGCTAAATAACTATTAATTGAATTATTAGACCCTGCTATAAAACCCTAAACTATCTATTTTTATATAAACATGATTATAGGCAGAGATGTTTGGTACAGTCATTATACCTACCTCAAAGATTTCACCGTTACCAAATCCGTGCAGCATTTTATGTAGGTTTACGTATAATTTGTTAGCGTAAATTATTATATAACCAAACTTTCTTATAGGCTTTCAGTATTAAATATAGGTCTACATTTTTCTGATAAAACTATAGTTTATTAGTGAATTCCGTAATTGGTTTTTTTTTATTTCCTTAAGGGAATCACTAATCACTAAAATGTGACAGGTTTACAACAAAATACAGTGACTAGACCATAATTATAATTATATACATATATATATATATATATATATACGTACATATATATATATATATATATATATATATATAAAGAGAGAGAGAGAGAGAGAGAGAGAGAGAGAGAGAGAGAGAGAGAGAGAGAGAGAGGAGAGGAGAGAGAGAGAAGGAGAGAGAGAGAGAAGAGAGGAACTTCGGGTAATTTGGACCGCTGTTTTTATTTTGTTTGTCTTCTTTTAATTAAGGGATTTGAATTTTGTTTAATTACAGTGATTATCATTAGTGTTATGAATATAAAATAGCACTGTTATTTTATTCGAATATGGAAGCATCTTCATAATTTACAAACTTTTTTACATTACAAGAAAGGTTCACTTTAACTTTCTTATTCGGATAAAGTGGATCTCAGAGTCCACCTTAGCTTTTAGTCTATTTTAAGTTTATTTACTCAATTAATTTATTCAGACGGGCACAGATTATTCTGAAAATATGTATGACTGATCATAATTAAAACCAACTAACTCACTGGCACTATCGAACCCGTAGGTTCATGGCCGCGCGGATATAAGCTCTCCATACATCCCTATCTTGAGCTACTGTTTTTAAATTATCCCCTGTATAATGTACTTCCTCAAATCATAGTTAATGTTAATCTCCCACCTCATTCTTGGTCTACCAACAGGGCGTTTTCCTTCTGGTTTTCTTACAAGAAGCTTCCATGCATCTCTTTCATTCCCCATACGCGCAACATGTCCTGCCCATTGCAGTCTCCGAGACTTAACTGTTCTCATTATATCTAGCTTCCTATAAACACCATGTAGTTCATTGTTATGTAGTCTTCTCCATTCACCTGTCTGTTCATCTCTCTTTGGTCCAAAAATTTTCCTAAGAAGTTTATTCTTAAATAGTCGTAATTTCCTTTTCTCCCTTAAAGTAAGAGTCCATGTTTCGCACCCATATAATACAACTGGTAGAATAACAGTTTTATAAATGTTCAGTTTAACGTTTTTTTAAAGGAGTTGGGACAACAAGAGTTTCTGTAATGCATAACAACACGCATTTCCAGATTTGAGCCTATGTTCAATTTCCTTGTGCATTTCACACCTGCTTGTGATTATTGTTCCTAGGTATTTGAATTGAGCCACTTCCTCAAAGTTTCCCTCATTTGTTATTAGCTATCCATTTCCATTATATAATGAATTTCTGTGTGTGACCATATATTTAGTTTTATTGATATTTATTTCCAGTCCCAATTTCTTAGTGTTATTCAGTAGTGTGTGCGTGTTGGCCTCGCTATCGCCCAATAGTACTATATCAGCATAAACTAACAGCTTATTAATACCATTGAGTTGTAGGCCTTATTCATCCTCTAAAGATCTCATGGTATGGTCTAGTACAAAATTAAATAGTAGAGGAGTTAGTGCATATCCTTGCTTTAACCCATTCTGGATTTCAAAAGTATCCGAAAACTGTTTGCCTACACGCACCCTACTCTTTGTGCCATTTAGACACATTCGTATAAGTTTAACTAACATTTTAGGAATTCCGATCTCTAGCAGGATACTATATAACTTCTCTCCCTTAATTGAATCGTATGCCTTTTTTTAAATCAACGTATAGTTGATGTACAGTACCATTATATTCCCATTTCTTTTCTAAAATCTGTCTTAAGCTAAAAATCGGATCTATTGTAGACCTGTTTCATCTAAATCCACAGTGATGATCTCCTCTAATGTCATCAATATAAGGAGTAAGTCTGCTTACTAATATATTTGTTAGAATTTTGTACGAAGTTGAAAGTAATGAGATACCCCTATAGTTGTTGCAATCCGTTTTATCTCCTTTCTTATAGATTGGTACGATAATCGATTCTTTCCATTCATCTGGAAGAGCTTCTTTATCCCAAATCATATTAAGTAACTGACGTATCTTGTCCATCAACTTTTCTCTCCCTGATTTTATCAGTTCTGCTGGGATCTCATCCGAACCTGATGCTTTATACATCTTCAATTTTTCTATCGCCATTTCAAACTCTATTGCACTTGGTTCTGCGACTAGCATTGCTGCTGTCTGTAAATTAATCTCTTCAATATCCTGTTCTGTATGTACATTTAATAGTTGATTGAAGTAACTTTTCCATCTATTTAATATACTCCTGGAATCTGTAATCATAGGCCTATCCCCATTTTCATTCCTAATTATGTTTGTTCTAGCCTGAAACCCTTTCTTCTGTATTCTAATTCTCTGATAGGCCTATAATTCTCTAATGTTCGTATTTTTGGCATTCATTTCAAGATCATTAATCTTCTCTCTCAAATATTCCCTCTTTTTACTCTTTAGTGAGCTCGTGAATACCCGTTTGACACTCCCCAATTGCTCTAAACTTACCTCATTTGGCTCGTGTAACAATTTCATTTTTGCTAGCTTTTTTTTCTTTACAATGTCGGCACATTCCTCATCAAACCATTTCTTGTTTTGCCTTTTTTTAAGTAACCAATGCTTTCTGATGCTGACAATTTAATAGTATCTCTTATAGCCTCCCATTCTTTATTTATATGAGTTTCTTCTTCGTTTGCCACATTGTCATCTGAAGATTTCAGTACTTCAAATCTATTAGCAATTTTAATTTGGTAAAAAACGTTCATAATTATTCAATGTTTAGAAAAAAATATTGTTGATTATATCTCATATCAAATCAAACCCATTAGAACAGCATCTACATAATATAATATATTTAGGAGTTTTTTCGATATTTTTAATATTGAATAGCAGAAATTAAGAATTAATTTTTAGCTTGAAAAACTTTTAAAATGGCCATTTTCATAAATAAACCCTTCTTCGCACAAAGAATAAAAGAATCTGGCCTTGAACCCGTCAAAGTTTGATGAGGGAAAGGAGTTAAAATATTTTCTGTTCTAGGGCAGCACCAATTAAAGAAAGTATTAACAGGGTCCACTCAAACAGAAGGGTCCACATTACCCGAACTTTTATATAGGCCTATATATCATCCATCCGTCCATCCACATTAATTCTGCCCCAAGGCAGGTCTTTCACTGCAGTCATAGTATTTTCATGCTATGCCTTGCAGCGTTACTAGAGAATTTTAGATGTGGTAGCTTTCCGTTGCTTTCCTCAATATATATATATATATATATATATATATGGTATGATAAGAAAAATAAATGCCTGGACGGGATTCGAACCCGGATCTCTGATCTCAGAGATCCGGGTTCGAATCCCGTCCAGGCATTTATTTTTCTTCTCATACCATATTAAGCTTACATTGCTCAATGTTAAACATTTAATTATAACATATATATAGGCTATATATATATATATATATATATATATCGAAATTATCACTATTGCCAAGACGTCTAAGATAATGTAGTTCACTAATGATACAGAGTTCTTCATAATTAAGGCTAATAAGACCTCAGATATTGTTAATAAGACCTCATCCTAGAGAGCATATTTTTCTTATTCATAATGTAATAACATTTTTTTTTACTCAATCCCTTTATACTGTCCCCACAAAATTATTTCCTGAAAGACCATTCCTAACAGAACCCTATAAGATAAGATTGTATGGCCTATACGATATTTACCCATGTAAAACATTTAGTAATTCTGAAATATGTATAAATATTATATTTATATTGTGAAAAATATAGTTATTAAGTTTCTTGCTGGACACGGTACGCGGACAACTAGAAAACCAACCGTTTCTAATTCCAGCCCTAAACTTGCCCGCAGCTATATAATAACCCGTGTGGTGACATGTGCTGACACCATATGGTCAATTATAATAACAATCATTTAATATTTCAAAATATTTATATACTTAGGTAATTGTACATGTAATCAGTAGTCCGTCCACCACGTGAAATATAACCCTGTTCCTATTTATTTTACAATGTATATTGCCTTAATGTTAGCTTTTTTAATATGAGTTATTCTTGGTGTTTTAATAATTGTGATTATTATCAAAGAGTTGTATGATTAAAAAACAAGACATTTTATTTAGGCTGGGGTGTAAACTGAAAGAAATATATTAAGTTACAGAGGGGGAAAAAAGTTAACCACATCTCTGTGATATTTTCTATAACATTTCAAAATCATTGTGTAAGTTATATGAAAATTACTTAAGATTGTTAATAAATAAGTTGAAGACATGAAGATAGGTAGATTACAATATAATATTACTGTACAATTAAATATGAGGTAGGTAGGTACAAGAGTTTTGTTCAAATGGTTAAACAGCTAAGGTTTTACTCATGCACTGTAAAATGGGAAGTTTATTATTTTAAAAAGTGTATTGGTAGATTACTATATGTTTATATTGGACCACTCAAATGGCATCTATACGAAAACAAGTGAAACTAAATTAGTATGCTTCAAATTCTTCCCTGTAGGGGGAGAGAGCCTAAATCTCTGTTAAGGGAAACATGGGCTTACAAGATATAAGATACAATTATTGATAGATTACTATATGTTCATATGTGAAATAGACTATTTAACTCATGCCCCAAATGTGTCAATGACCAATCACATTTCAATGAATTTTGATTTACAACCAATCACAGTCGTTTTTCACCTCGATTTTGTCAGTTTAAATTTTATCATATTAAAATCAAGCTGGATGCAGGATATCACCAACATTGTTCAAGATATATTTAGAAGATGTATTAATGAAATGGAATAAGTCATGTAGGGGAATGGGAATTAACATTAATGGTCATTTACTGCACAAATTATTATTCGCCGATCACCAGATTATAACAGGACAAGATAAAGAAGATATAGAATATATGATTAGAAAGTTGGTAGATGCATTTGAGGTAGGTGGACTGAAGATAAATTATATTATAACAGAATATATGGTAATCGGAGGAAATCCAGAAGACCTACAAATAAATAATATGATAATTAAACGTGTTGAAGAATTTAAATATCTTGGATCTATAATAGATAAATCTGGTACTTGTGAAAAATATATTATTAACAGAGTAAATTGTGCAAGGGAGGCGATTAGATCCCTGAATGGTCTTTTATGGAATAGAAATTTGACCAGAAAAACAAAAAAAAAAGAGATTATACAGACAGTAATAGAAAGTATACTTACATATGGATCAGAACAGAAAGCTGGACAATAAATGAAAGGATGCAGAAAAGAATCTTGGCGACAGAAATGGATGGATTACGGAGAAGTATGAGAATTCCAGGCTACAACATATTCGAAATACATATATCAGACAAGAAATTGATGCACAAGAAACTGTTATCGATAGGATAACAAAGAGAGCTCTACAGTGGTATGGACATGTACAACGGATGTCGGAAGACCAGTGGCCTAAACAGGTGTTGGATTGGATGGTACCAGGCAGAAGGAAGAGGGGGAGAAGTAGAAGAGCATGATATGAGGGAATATATGATGCCATGATGAAGAGGGGTATGGAAGTTGGACAATGGGAAGATAGGAATCTCTGGAAAGCAGGAATCAAAGGCAAACTGCTGTAAAGTGGAAAGCCTGTATTAAGTAAGTAAGTAAAATCAAGCTCCTCCTTTTTAACATTCTGAATAAGTCAGAATATTATTTTGCAGTGAGTGATTGTCCAAGAAATACGGCTACCAGATATATATTGCAAGAATGTAGGCAGATAGTGCTTGCGGGATATAATAGAAAAACATTCGTAGTAATTGATCATACCACAATAAAAAGAAACCACTGTTTGCACTTTCTTAAACGTATTATTTCCCAAGTATTTACGTTCCAGAAAAATATATTTTACACCATAGGACATCAGAAGTTAATTAATAACCTATAATGTTGGTCATAAACAGTTTGTTGTGTTTCATTTTTTCCTCCGCTAGGATGCATTCTTACAATATTGCGATTCTTTGGCAATAAATAATATGATCTGGTTGCAGTGATGAATAAATGAAGCATAACAAATGTTACTCATTTGTTTTCAAACATCGCCGTTTACATTAAATATATACATATTTTAAAATAACTATATTTGAATAATGATTTGTGAGTAAACAGCTTAATTTTATTCGTTAAATAGTCCTAACGAATTCCACTCTTAATTTTCAAATTCTCTAGACTATTTAACTCATGCCCCAAATGGGAGTCAATGACCAATCACATTTCAATGAATTTTGATCATACAAGCAATCACAGTCTTTTTCACCTCGATTTTATCAGTTTAATTTTATCACTTTAAAATCAAGCTCCTGCTTTTTAACATTCTGAATAGGCCAGAGCATTATTTTGCAGTGACTGATTCTCGAAGATATACGGCTACCAGATTGTATATATAGTGCACGAATGTAAAGAGATGATATAATAGAAAAACATTCGTAGTAATTGATTATACCTCAAAAAAGAACCACTGTTTGCACTTTCTTAAACGTAGGTATTATTTCCCAGGAATTTACGGAAGAAAAATATAATTTACATCATAGGACATCAGAAAGTAATTAATATGTTATTTTGGTTATAAACAGTTTGATGCATTTCATTTTTCCTCCACTAGGGTGCATTCTTACAATATTGCAATTCTATTTGGCAATAAATATGTTCTGGTTGCAGTGATGAACAAATGAAACATAACGTTTCTCATTTGTTTTCAAACATCGTCGTTTACATTAAATATATAAATATTTTAAAATAACTAGGCCCTATATTTAAATAATGATTTGCGAGTAAACAGCTTACTTTTATTCGTTAAATAGTCTTAACAAATGCCACTCTTGATTTCCAAATTCTCTAGATAGGCCAAAATTGGAAATCACTCGTGGCATTAAGTTACATATGATAACTGACGTAACTGTAGAAAGACGTGTTTTACAGAGTGAAAGTAAAATAATATCTATGAAATTTTCAATTTTATTTCTACAACCAACTAGCCAAATGTACTAGGCCTATAGGCTATATAGGAGGAGTTACAAAATACATAGGCCTACATGTTTTAGTTATATGTTCAAATGCCACTCTTGATTTCAAAATTCTCTAGAATTCTCACTTCGTGAGTCGTGAATTTATCGATAATTTGAAAATCACTTGTGGCGTCACTTATGATAATTTTCTTAAATAAAACAAAACTTTTGTGCAGTGTGTTTCCTGTCAATCAGCTAATTTTCCTACACTACATCTGCCTCGGACATGGCCTACTACCGTAGCCCAAGAAATTCTTTGAACTAGGCCTATTTAAAAACTGTCATCCATTCAGTCATTTAAACAACAACTTAGAATGTTGACTGTTAAACTGAACGCCCCCATATCTTTTGAATTTTTTTGTTCAGGTTTAATGATGCTTAGGCCCACTCAATGCAAGGACTGAAGGAGGCCTTCATGACATAAAATAGGCCAAAGTAATATATTGTAGAGATTTTTGAGTTCCTATATAATTCCAATTAGAGTGAAATTAGTCTATTTCGTGACTGTTGTTATTTCGTGACATATTTTAAGTTTTAACTGAATGATTCTGTGACTAATTTTATTGTTTTAAAAATATTCTTCCTTAAATGGACAAAACTAAACTTGCAAAATCATAATTTTTCTGAGAAATTTTAAAATAGTTTTCTCGAAATAACCATTATTATGAACCTACCAAGTTTTACACAATTAGATTAGATTAGATTACATTAGATTAGGTTTATGTAGCCTGGAGGAGTTAAGGCCATGTGGCCTTCTCTTTCCACTCACCAGGACAAACATATATTACATCAGAATATAACAATCTGAATTAACTGTAATATTAAATACTAAATAAAAATTTGATCAAAAATATAATATCTATTAACTTATAGAGCGATTCCATGAAAATGTCATACCGAGATGAAAAGTTTGAACTTGACGCAGGAATAATTTTTTTGGCGTAATATATATCTTTAAGGATCAAATTTTCTGATTCTATAAGATAATGTTCCATGAGTGTATTATTTTAATCCAATATTAGTGGTGGAACTTGTCATATTCCAAACCTGTAAAAACACGCAAATTGTTACCAATTTGATGTTTAATCATTTGGTCGTATTAATTCGTTTTATTTTACAAAATCTTTTGTTAAACCATACTTTGGTCCTCACTAGTCGTAAATGTAATAATATTAATTGCATTTTAATGTTCTATATACCTTAAATGTGTCCTATAATTGTTAACTGCAAGCTATGGTCAGTCAGTCACAGAAAACGTACAAAAATTACTATACACAACATAATAATTGATGGAATAAAATTTACTCTTGGTTTCTACGTTATCGGCACACAACTAACAAAAAAGTATTGAAGACATTTTCTTGTCGAGTCATTATTTTTTCCGCTAGTGTCCCGTGACTGACTGACAGTTGTCCTATCGTATATATGCTAATACGCATGGTGCAGTCAGTTGTTTGCTGCACTCCGTTGAGGATTAACATAAACATGGTTTAGGAAATCTGGTAGACAGTTCGGCTCAGCTGTTCCATAAAATAATTACTGACCCTTTTTCTTTGTCAATTTGAGCTAAAAGACAGTTAGCGGAAGCATTTAAATATATTCAGGAAAAAGGTTGCAGTAAACGAAGCAGCCATGCTTGTTAATTTCTCAGAAAATTATACAAAATGAGTTCCAGGCAGTTCACTGGAAAAATTAGCATAGAACCTATCTCAATATCCACTACTGTTGTCTAGTTTATATGGAAGGTGACGAGAAGTTCAGAAGAAATACTTTGTTCTAGTGTCAGGTTATGTGACACATAGCAAGTGTGCTACAGATGTTTGCTATAGAAAAGTGTTTTTCTGAACTATAGTGATTTCTTCAAAAACTTGAGGTGATAAAAATGTTCAGTTGGAGCAGCAGGTAATAGAAATAGGCCTATACATTTAGCAATGTGACACTGTTTACTTGCATATTTGGATTTTGACATAAAATGGAACTTCTTTGAATCGTACAATGGAAAGGCGGCCAAGTAAAAAGGATGGCACGGATGTATGAAAAATCGGGAAAGAAGATACAAAATGGTGCAGAATTATGTAATGTGAGCTGTAAAACCAACCAAATAACAGGAGTCACAAAATGATATAGAAGAAGGAAAGAATTTTTTAGAAAAACAATTTGAATATCTTTCATCTATCACAGACTCATTGCGTATACAACGTGAAAGCGTTGGACCCATATGTTATAGAGTATGCACAACTGTCAAACAATCAGCGCAACAAATTCGTAAGTTCGTGTGTTAAAAAACTGAATGGCGTGACAGGCCTAGAAAGCCCTTGGCTGCTAATCTCACATCCAAGTATATCAATCACAGAGGTGGACAATCATCTAACCAACATATAGGGTGACATGTGGTCAGCATGTCGGATACTCCAGCCGTTATGGCTGGTTTTCTCGACCGCAACCGCTAAATATTGTAGCTGCCCAAATTCTTCATGATTCTGGGCGGGCACCAATCCCATTGTGGCCGAAATTCCATGAGAAAATTTCTTCTCTCATGGGGCTCGAATCAGTGCTCTCTATTGAGACATCTTGACTCAAACCATTCAGTTACAGCGTGGGACTTCATGCGTGACAGGAAACATTATTTTTATTAATGGGTCAAGTCAGGTCAAGTTAGCGGCGAAGACTAGAGAGAGAAATGTATAAGCTATCTCAAATGCATCGATGTTTATGATGCGAGTCACCAGAACTCAGGCTAATTAGAGTTATGTTTTTATGGTTGTTTAAAAGTAGAATTCAATACGTCAGCAATTGTTTACTAACTACAACTAACTAATGCGATTTACGATAAATTGTTTTGAAAATACATGCACTCTTATAAATAACTAACTTATTAAGAATGTGTGTACATTCTGGGGGGATTAATTTTTTTATTTCAGTGGTTCAATCTAGAAATCAAAAATATTAAATATTACATCAGGTAAACTGTAATAAACGCCACTCCAAGCGAGTCAGGCCCACGAGGCCCTAGGTTTACCAACCGGCTGCTGGCCTAACGTCCACATGTGTTAATCACAGAGGTAGACGATCATCAGCCAGTGTAGGGGTGACATGTAGTCAGCATGTCGGGTCACCCAGCCGTTATAGTTGGTCTTATCAACCTGGAGTCGTTACTTATTGTAGCTACCCAAATGCCTCACAATGCTGGGTGGGCACCTGTCCCATACTGGCCGAAATTCCATGAGAAAATGTCTTCCTCCATGGGGATTCGAACCAGCGCAAGTCCCATAGCTCTGCGCCAAGGCTTCTTGCCTTAACCACTCGGCTATGGGCGCCGGACTAAATTGTAATCAGTTACTGTATACATATATATACACATATTATACGGGCATACAATTTTAGTAGGTATATTTAACAATAGAGAAGGCAGTTTGTTATTAAGTATTTAATAGTTTCGTTATTATTATAATTTAAAAAGGTACATGGCAAGCGAGTTAATTTAATTACATTATTGATTTAAATTAATATTTATTTTACAGCAAAATTAAATTTAACAATTTTCGTAGAATTGATAAAGTATTTGCAGTTCTAATACTTACTTACTTACTCACTGGCACTATCGAACCCGTAGGTTCATGGCCGCGCGGACATAAGCTCTCCATACATCCCTATCCTGAGCTAATGCTTTCCAATCATTCCCTGTATAATCTACTTCCCTCAAATCATAGTTAATGTTATTCTCCCACCTCATTCTTGGTCTACCAACTGGGCGTTTTCCCTCTGGCTTTCCTACAAGAAGCTTCCATGCAAGTCTTTCATTCCCCATACGTGCAACATGTCCTGCCCATCGCAGTCTACGAGACTTAACTGTTCTTATTATATCTGGCTTCCTATAAAGACCATGTAGTTCATTGTTATGTAGTCTTCTCCATTCACCTGTCTGTTCATCTCTCTTTGGTCCAAAAATTTTCCTAAGTACTTTATTCTCAAATACTTGTAATCTCCTTTCCTCCCTTAAAGTAAGAGTCCATGTTTCGCACCCATATAATATAACTGGTAGAATAATAGTTTTATATATTTTCAGTTTAACGTTTTTTGAAAGGAGTTGGGACATCAAGAGTCTCTGCAATGCATAATAGCACGCATTTCCAGAATTGAGCCTATGTTTAATTTCTTTGTGCATCTCATTCCTATTTGTGATTATTGTTCCTAGGTATTTGAATTCAGCCACTTCCTCAAAATTTCCCTCATTTGTCATTAGCTGTCCATTTCCATTATATAATGAATTTCTACGTGTGACCATATATTTAGTTTTATTGATATTTACTTCCAGTCCTAATTTCTTAGTGTTACTCAATAGTGTGTGCGTGTTGTCCTTTAGTATCTCCTCGCTATCGGCCAATAGTACTACATCATCAGCATAAACTAACAGCTTATTAATACCATTGAGTTGTAAGCCTTCCTCATTCTCTAAAGATTTAATGGCATGCTCTAGTACAAAATTAAATAGTAGAGGAGATAGTGCATCTCCTTGCTTCAACCCATTCTGGATTTCAAAAGTGTCCGAAAACTGTTTGCCTACACGCACCCTACTCTTTGTGCCATTTAGACACATTCGTATAAGTCTAACTAACTTTTTAGGAATTCCGAACTCCAGCAGGATACTATATAACTTCTCCCTCTTAATTGAATCATATGCTTTTTTGAAGTCTACATATAGTTGATGTACAGTACCATTATATTCCCATTTCTTTTCTAAAATCTGTCTTATACTAAAAATCTGATCTGTTGTAGACCTGTTTCTTCTAAATGCACATTGATGATCTCCTAGAATGTCATCAATATAGGGAGTAAGTCTGCTTACTAATATATTTGTTAGAATTTTGTACGAAGTTGAAAGTAATGAGATGCCCCTGTAGTTGTTGCAATCAGTTTTATCTCCTTTCTTATAAATTGGTACGATAATTGATTCCTTCCATTCATCTGGAAGAGCTTCTTTTTCCCAAATCATACTAAGCAACCAGCGTATCTTGTCCATCAATTTTTCTCCCCCTGATTTTATCAGTTCTGCTGGGATCTCATCTGAACCTGATGCTTTATACATCTTCAATTTTTCAATCGCCATTTCAACCTCTAATGCACTTGGTTCTGCGACTAGCATTTCTGCTGTCTGTAAATTATCCTCCTCAATGTCCTGTTCTGTATGTACATTTAATAGCTGATTAAAGTAACTTTTCCATCTATTTAATATACTCCTGGAATCTGCAATCATATCCCCATTTTCATTCCGAATTATGTTTGTTCTAGCCTGAAACCCTTTCTTCTCTATACTAATTCCCTGATATAATTCTCTAATGTTCCTATTTTTTGCATTCATTTCAAGATCATTAATCTTCTCTCTCAAATATTCCCTCTTTTTACTCTTTAGTAACTTGGTGGTTTCCCGTCTAATACTACCCAATTGCTCTAAATTTACCTCATTTGGCTCGTGTAACCATTTCATTTTTGCTAGCTTTCTTTTCTTTACAATGTCGGCACATTCCTCATCAAACCATTTCTTGTTTTGCCTCTTTTTTAAACAACCAATGCTTTCTGATGCTGACAATTTAATAGTATCTCTTATAGCCTCCCATTCTTTATTTATATCAGTTTCTTCTTCGTTTGCCACATTGTCATCTGAAGATTCCAGTACTTCAAATCTATTAGCAATTTTGATTTGGTATTCTTGCCGCATTTAATCATTTTTCAAGTTTTTTAATTCATATTTTACAGAATCATCTTTAGCGTTTGTTCCTCTCATAAGCGATAGCCGTTGTCTGATTTTCACTCTGACCAGATGATGATCCGAATTGCAGTCTGTCCCTCTAACTGATCTAACATCGATGATGCTACTGTGCCAGCGTTTATCCACTAATACATGATCTATCTGGTTCCGAGTTTCTCCATCTGGGGACGTCCAGGTGTATTTATGAATATCCTTATGCTGAAATGTTGTGCTCTTAACAATGAGATTCTTTGATGTGGCAAATGTGACTAATCTAACCCCGTTGTCGTTACTATCTTCATGAAGACTGAATTTGCCTATTGTTGGTTTGAATATATCTTCCCGCCCCACTTTTGCATTAAAATCTCCTAAGACAATTTTCATATGATATCGTGAAAGGCTATCAAATAAGCATTCTAATTCTTCATAGAACTCATCCTTGATCTTGTCATCTTTATCTTCTGTGGGGGCATGTGCATTTACAATTATAAAATCATGTTCTTTACCCTTAAGAATTATGTATGATACCCTATCACTAACAAACTTAATATCTCGGATAGCGGATAGGATCCTCCTTCTGACTAAAAAACAGGTCTTTCTGCACCCCCATAGTATAATGCAAAGCTTCCTGATTCCTGACTATCTTCTCCTGGCCACCTAACTTCCTGTAAAGCGACTATATCCACGGGCGATTTATCTAATTCCCGCGTTAATATCTCTAGTGCCCCGCTATTGTATAAAGTCCTAACATTCCATGTTCCTAGGAACATGTCCCTGTGTTTGAGCCTTTGGCATGGGTTCCCTGAAGTAGTCCCCGCCCGGAGAACCTAATGGCTGACTATTTGACCTCCGGAAAATTTTACCCCAGTTGAACCCATGTCCGCATTTCTTGACGGTTGTATTTTTACGGTGAAAGATCGTCACTCTTTCGCCCAAGGTACTTTTTTCGTCTGGCTTATCACCTTCGACCAGTCCGGCATGGGTAACCCTATCGGCTGCAATGCTACCGCTGGCATAGATCTCAGGATCATTTAAGCACGCAAGCCACTCCACCACGACAAGGTAAAGATACCATGGAAATTCTAAATGAAATTCAGATATGTCAGTCAGTCACAAAATAATGTCAGTCAGTCAGACATCACATATTAGGTCATAACTTCGGTATTAATTGTGATTAGGTTTATTTTTTCATTTAAAATGTAACTTGAAATGTGCCCTCCAAACGGTATTTCGGAAAATTGAATTAAGGATCACATTTCAGAGAATGATGTAGATGAACATGTTAAGCTGTATGATGAGTTGACATTTATGTCAGTCAGTCACACATACTTTGATAGATAATAAATAACATTGTTTTCTTCAGAAGTTGTATATTTATGCACAATCTTAATCAGACACTTTTCCTCTATCATATTACGTATATAACACCTCTAATTTCAACCAATTGTAATATTTATGCAAGCATTTTGCAGCGAAAGTGTATTGTAAATGTCAGTCAGTCACATATGGAATTGCTCTATATTGCGATCTATAATGTAACCAGTTAATGTTAGTTAAATTTAAGACTAAAACTAATAATAAAATGTATTTTAATAGAATTTGCAATTGGTTGTCTCATAAGTAATGTCGGTTTTGATGTAATGTTGTGTGGCTGGTTCAATTTTGAGGTTTTCACTGAGTGTTTGTGCACTCGTTTGCAGATCTTTATTCTCAACAACTGGAACGAGTTCATGAAATGTGGAGGTTCACGGGTTCAAACCCGACCGTGTCCCATACTACACGAACAACCAAGATGTAAATTCGAACTGCTACAATATCCAGATTATAGCTCTTATTTTGAGCCTTCAGATTACCGTCTGTTTTGATCTGAACCATTTCTTACGTGAAATTTCGAAAAGAAAGAAGCTGTGGTTGTGAGTTTCAACGAATTCTTGGTACAAAAATCTAGGGACTTGTATTGTCGCGGAATAATAAATCTCGCTGAAAGATTATATTATAGCATCTACTTTGAAAAGTAGTTTAATTTCTTATCAGAAAACATTCCAAATAAAATTGTTCTTTAAAAAGTATATTAGGGCCTACTTATAAGACATTATCTATATCACTTTGTACTAATTACATAGGCCTACTAATTTTTAATTATTTTGATCTAAGTCTTAACATACAAAATAAGGCATTTAGGCCTATTTGAATTCAAGTATGTACCCGTATAATGCATCACGTAACTTACGAATATTTATTAGGTTTTGTACCACAATTATGTATTTTATTTCATGATAAAAACAAACTGAAATTTAATAATTGAACTTTAAATAGACACACGGTATCAATAAATTAATAAAATATTAATAAGCTATTGAATACATTTGTTTAAATATCATATGCCTAAAATTAAAAGGAATAGGCCCATAGGCCTATATGTTTTGACTCAAATCCATCGCTTTGCCTTCGTGGCAAGGTTGTTGCTTCGTAGGCACCGAGCCAGGGTTCGATTGTCAGTCGGGTCAAGTTTTCTAATTGAGTTTTTTCGGGATTTTTCCTCACCTATAAAACAGAAGTCGGGAAACTTTAAGGATCATATGGTCAGCGAATATCATCTGGCCATCACAATCATACATACCAATGTGTTGCCTATGAATATATGAGTGAAGGGTGTATCATGTCTTAAATGTTCGTGTTGTCTCGGAGGCGTACCTCTGATTGAGCTTATATCTCATCCGGGAGGGCCTCCATCTGTGCGTGTTTTCAAAAAAGTTAGTGTGAGATCCTCTCCTGATGTCTCATGTTCCTATAAGCCCCATGTGGTTTGGGGCATGTACATAACAATAGTAATATGGGAGAGTTAAAATAAGGTGATATGTATATATATATATATATATATATATATATATATATATATATAGGCCTATATATATATCTATATATGTGTCATTATTCATATGCTATTAACATCATTATTGTTAGGCCTAACTATTATTTGATGTAGGCCTAATTATGACACTTAATTAGTATTCTATATATGGACCTAAAGCACAGAATAAAGTATAGAGAAATTTCCACTTTTACAATTTTTTTTTAAATTTTTATAAATTGTACATTATTTTTTAATTATTTTACTTAGACATCACGGTACACGTGTGGCTAGCGGCTGTCTAGACTGGGATCTCAGATTTAAATCCTGGCGGTTCCAGAGGGATATTGTTGGTCCGTCATATAGGGATTCTTCTCGGGGTTCTTTCCTTTCCCGAATTTCATCCCACCAACACTCTCCATTTTCCCTATCCTCCCCTTTGTGTCATTTAATTTCTCGTTCATTTATTTCATATCTGTCTTCACATCATTTCATGTTGGGAAAAATAATAGCTCACCAGCGTAGCGGGAATGTAGTGGGTCCCAGCAGGATGCTACCTAATGACTCGGAGCTCGAGCAATAATAGAAGCAGAAGAGGCCAACGGGAGGGTTGAGTCCTCCCTAGCGGGCAAGAGCTAACCCCAAAAATGGCGGTATGGTAATGGGTGTTGGACCTAGAAGACAACTCAAAACGTACACGACATCGTCGAGTAAACTTTGTTTCAACTCATCTCCATAATACTGCGATAACGCAGGTGGCAATTCGCAGGGCAGTACAAATTTTCGCCCAGTCTCAATAAATCACTAAGGAACTAATTGAGGGGTCTAGTGAGAGAGGGAGCTATGCAATTTTTTGAAAAGAAATGGAAATAAATTGGGTTTTATAAAGCATTAGCCTATATGCTATCGCGGAATTAATTGTACAATAAAGGGGCAATTTTTTTTTAAACTTACTGTTATGTAAGCAATGCAAAAGGAAAAATAGGCCTATATAGTTTAATGTAAATACCACTGATTATTTCCATTTCTTCTCTCACTCCATCCATAGTAATTCTGCCCGAAGGCAGGTCCTTCACTGCAATCATAGCATTTTCATGCTATGCTTGCAGTAAAACTAAATATATGGTCACACGTAGAAATTCAGTATATAATGGAAATGGACAGCTAATGACAAATGAGGGAAATTTTGAGGAAGTGGCTGAATTCAAATACCTAGGAACAATAATCACAAATAGGAATGAGATGCAAAAAGAAATTAAACATAGGCTCAATTCTGGAAATGCATGCTATTATGCATTGCAGAGACTTTTGATGTCCCAACTCCTTTCAAAAAACGTTAAGCTGAAAATATATAAAACTATTATTCTACCAGTTATATTATATGGATGCGAAACCTGGACTCTTACTTTAAGGGAGGAAAGGAGATTACGAGTATTTGAGAATAAAGTTCTTAGGAAAATTTTTGGACCAAAGAGAGATGAACAGACAGGTGAATGGAGAAGACTACATAACAATGAACTACATGGTCTTTATAGGAAGCCAGATATAATAAGGACAGTTAAGTCTCGTAGACTGCGATGGGCAGGACATGTTGCGCGTATGGGGAATGAAAGACGTGCATGGAAGCTTCTTGTAGGAAAGCCAGAGGGAAAACGCCCAGTTGGTAGACCAAGGATGAGGTGGGAGAACAACATTAACTATGATTTGAGGGAAGTAGATTATACAGGGAATGATTGGAAAGCATTGGCTGAGGATAGGGATGTATGGAGAGCTTATGTCCGTGCGGCCATGAACCTTCGGGTTCGATAGTGCCAGTGAGTTAGTTAGTTAGTTAGTTATGCTTGCAGCTTTACTAGGGAAATGTGTGGGTGTGGTAGCTTCCCGTTGCTTTCCACACCGGTGAAGGATGATGATAATAATGATAATGGTAAGGATGATAATGATAAAGATGATGGCCACATGATTTCGGGGACCGTTTGGGCCTTAAAGTTTTCCTGACATTTGTCTTACAGGTGAGAAAAACCCCGATGAATATCTCACCTAGAAAAACTGCCCCGATCGGGGATCGAATCCGGCCCTGCTGCGTGACAAGGCAGCACGCTACCTCGAGACGACAGCAACATTTCCTCGCATCTGTAAAAACCACTTCCGAAACTCGCATTGTTAATATAGGCTACCACAGTATTAAATTGAGCATGAAATGATCCCGGAGCCGACAGACCTGACTGAGGTTTTTCTCAGTTCACGACAAATTCTGAGTTGATATTTCATTTCTACGTTCGATTTTATCTCTAATAAACCTTTCATATTTAATTTAAAATTAATATATAAGTATTTTAAGTAGGCTTACACATGAATACACATAACAATCACCGGATATACGTCTCAAGATGAAACTAAATTAAAAATGATAGTGAGCTACATTACATTACATACCAGATATAATAACAATTAATTATCGTAGACTGCGATGGGCTGAACATGGGGCACGAATGGTAAATGAAAGGAGGCATGGAAACTTCTTATAAGAAAAAGAAAAAAGAAAACGTAAATTTGGTAGACAAAGAATGAGGTGCGAGATTAATATTAACCATGATTTGAGGGAAGTGGTTGATTGGAAAATAGTAGACCAGGATAAGGATACATGGCGAGCTTATGTCCACGAGACAATGAACCCACGGGTTCGATAGGGCCAGTTAGTTAGTTATAAAAAAACATTAAATGGTTGTCAATGACAATGATGACAACCGCCAGTCAAATTGATCGGCACCGGGAAAATACAATATTACATAAGTAAGGAAACATATAGGCCTATTCTTGCTCAAATATAGTAGGTACAGACCCTTACACTACATCCCATTTGAGCTGGTTTATTTCCAACTCCGCACTATGGTCAAGTGATCTAAAATACAGTCTCAGTTCACAGCAACTTCACGCGGGTCCGCTCAAGTCCTCATGAGAGAAGACATTTCTGATGGATTGTCAGCCAGAGCCCGCCCAGCAAGTAAGGAATTTGAGTACCTGTCTTATGTAACCGCGGCAAGGTTGAGAAAACCCATCATAGCGGCTGGGGGACCTAACATGTTGGCCATAAGCGATCTCTATACTGACTCCATCTTTCTGACAAAATATATCTAATTTCAGGTTGAAACGGTGGATATAGGAAAGTATGACGAATAACTCCATCTAGAGATAAACTGAATAACTATAGGCTGTTGAAACAGAAAGTTAATAAGATGAAACCTGTCCAGTATGTTTGCAGCTGATTGTCTTTTTGTTGTTTTTGTTAAATTTGGTGAAAATGAAGAACCAGTTTACCCACTTCGTTACCATAATCTGAATTAATTTGTAAATGTCTAATTTACATCACTACCTTAATTATATGTCTTTGGCTACTCAAACAATTTAGCAGATCGTATTGCTCGGTTTTAATAATTTTTATTTTCTTTTGGTGTCACAAGTGAATCCATCATGCGACTCTCGCATGTCTTTTATTCTGTAAACATATCATGAGCCTATTTTAAAAGACTATACTGTATTTCTGGACTTCCTGTGTGTCACTTGTTATTTGACACCCTATTTGATTTGAAGCGCAGCCACTTTGAAATCGACACCATATCAGATATTATGCAAGACAGTACCAAATCCCGTTCCTCATGAGTCATGTTGCTTAGTTACTTTTTCTACTCTTGTCGTGTCTGATGCTGTCGAGTCTTCAAACATCATTGATACGAGAACGCCTGGTAATAGCATGTTGCAGTGAAATGTTTGTTAATGAATATTACTCATGACTTCGAATTTAAAAAAGGGAATTCGGGGCACTATCACCTATTGTTGACATAGTTTACCTTCGACCCTAGTAATCCTACATTTATGTAGGCCTATAAAAATTCAGTCTGCGCATGTTTGTGCTTTATAGATTTCTGAACCACGCAACAGATCTTTGTGAAAATGTGTACATACAAGTTTTCAGATATTGCGAGTGTTTAATCGCTTTCTAATAATCTCTAAAACCATTAGTTGTAGGAGTTCACCTGAAACGAAAATTTTAAATACTTCTAGCGGTCACAGTATTCAATATTTACAACGAATTCAATATACGGTATTAAAATAAACCGTAAAATAGATCTTGTCAAAAAAATCAGCTAAATGCGGCCATTAAAATTAAAAATCTACTCTAGCAACCGCCATGTTTGGTTCGTCGCAATGTGTACCTAGAATTTAATTAGCCCGTAAATTTGAATTAATTCAGTCAACTAAAAATAAATAACTGATATAGGCCTATATCTAATTTATTTAGGCGTAGCAGCCCAAGCCGGATATTCGCGAGCATGTTATAAAGTTATTTAGATTATTTAGTGGGCCTTGCAGCTCATACAGAAAAGTGTCTAACGAGTTAAAGGTCATCCCGTTCAGAGGTGTAGTGAATACTTTTTCTTACACCTTTGAACGACTGAAATGTTAGCTACTGGAAGCAGATTAACCTCACCTAAAATCTTTAAACTCTAGTTTTAGTTTAACGAATGTAGCTGCTTCTCTTACCATGTAGCTACGCAACTGAAATTTCTATGGTAAACCCGGAATTGAAGCCGGAATTCTTTATATACTAACCTGATATTTGGTTATTTACCTATTGCAAAAGAGGATGCAATTGAATATATCAATTGGAAAATCCATTTGTTAAATTTTGCAACATATGCGACTGCTTTTATTGTTTTATTTACCCTTATGTCATAGGTCTATCAGTTTCCTTTCCATAAAAAGCAAACCTTGTGAGGATCTTTATGCAGAATAAAACTAATTAAGTACAGAAATGAACTGCGCAAACTATTTCACAATAAATTGCATTTTTCTTATAGGCCTAGATATATTTTTTAATAAGCCCTTGTTGTCTCTCGACGAGACTTAGGCGTTCTCCACCTACAAGGGAGAATTTTAAACCTTACTAATTTTGTTACACTCGTTTTCGGATAGATGTTATTGAGGGACCCGGGGTCAGCGTTCCGCCTCATAAGTTACTGACATCTAGGTAACCGAGGTAGTACTAGGATGAGAATATTCGGCAAATTTTACTTAGAGGCCTTTTTATTCAGGCTTAAGGATATTTTACGAAACTGAAAATATTCAGACACGGGACCCACGACTTGAAGTCCCTCCCGGAGGACTTGTCCCTTGGATTATTCCATCATAAAAAATCCATCGAACACAGCCAGGTTTGAACCCGCGACTCTCGGAACTGGAGGCAAGGGACTTAACAACTATAGCACACCGCGATCCTAAAATTAAATAATTTTAATGACTTTATTCAGATATTCAGACTTTATGAGGTTCATTTCTGTTCATTTGAACATACTAGGCAGTGAATAGTCTATTTCGACAATACAATGGATTAGGATTGGTATATACCAACCTATAAGGACAGCTCTATGGCGCGAGGAGCCTAAGAGATTGTAGTCGGCTGCTGGCTTCACATTCATATGTGTTAATCACAGAGGTAGACGAATATCTAGCCAGTATAGGGTGGCGTGTGGTCATCATGCCCGATATAAGGAGTTTAGTTAATATTCATAATTTATTATCTCAAAAGAAAAAGGCGCCATAACCCGGTATTCCCCTAAGTAAAGGATATTTCTCTGACAGCAATAAACATGTAAATTGTTAATTATAACCAGTCTGTTTGCCATATGAGTAGGATCATGAGCTATTATCACTTCATATTGCCATATAGGACACGACATTTAATTTGTGTTAGTGTTGGTAAAAACGCCTTATGTGCTTAGTTCCAAAATCCGTCTTCAGACAAGTAAGGTTTTAGTCTATTTACATGCCTACCTTCATCTGCGAATGTACCCATATAGGGGTGAACGTGATGATCTACGTTATTAAAAACGTCAAATGGATAACTCTACGCTCCGGTCGATTTTAAACCAATAAATTTCCCTTTACTCATTTTATAGAAGATTGAGTGTCTCTAAAGTGTAGTTTGGACACGAACTAATGAAGAAAAATTTCCGTTGTCCGGTATATACTATGGAACCGATGTTTATCCAGTATCGTGAGGAATTTGAATAGCGATTCCAGGTTAAATAAACAACTATATCAGCAGGAGAAGCTACATGTTGGCCACATGTCATCCCTATACATAATGGCTGAATGATCTTCCAGCCATGCGACTGACACATGTGATTGTAAACCTAACGATCAGCTGGCAGGTCAAATGCCTTCTAGATCTGTCGCGCCATGGAGTACAGATAGCATAGACCTATGTAGGCATATTTTGTTTTCTTATCTTGTCATATTAGGCCTAAGCTTGCATTGCTCAATGTCAAAAAGGTTTAATTATAACATCGAAAAAGCGTCACTGCTATAAAGTAAAAATATTCTCTTTAATTTGCTTACATGTTATAGTAGCTACTAGGTGGCAGTGGAGACCGACTTCCTGCTACATCTGGTAATAATAGAGAATATGTATAAGAAAAATAAATGTTTGTTCTGGATTCGCCTGGTAGCGTAAGTGGTAGTGCACTGAGATATAAACTCAGAGGTCCGGGTTCAAATCCCGTCCAGGCATTTATTTTTCTTATCTTGTCATATATATATATATATATATATATATATATATATATATGCCTATACTAACGCTGTAGATTGCATCTACATCCTAATAGTTCCGGGTAAATCGCTGCTATAGGCCTAGCATTTTTTTTGTAAAGAATCTTGAAGTGAGTTTACTCAGTCTCGTGAGGACAAACTGAATATATATTTAATATGAGAAATAGGTAAAAACAAGTTAAGGACCGTAAAACTGAGGTTGATGGACTGCGTTACGCTAATCGTGCTTGCCTGTACTGTTGTCTGGTAACCAGTTACAGAAACCTCTTAATCATCCTTGGTTCTTGGAGCTCTTGTATCATACACAACTAGAAAACATTCGCGTCAGGAATATTTGATTGCATCCGATAGTCAATTTATTGCTGTGTTCGTCGTTTGTCCTCTTACATTTTAAGAAATTAAACTATTATGAATTGATTATAATACAATTGATTCAGGTAACGAAATTTTATCATAAGTAAGTGATTTCCAAATTGTCGATAAATTCACGACTCACGAAGTGAGGAGTGACCTCTTATCTAGAGAACTTGGAAATCAAGAGTGGCATTTGTTAGAACTATTTAACGAATAAAATTAAGTTATTACTCACAAATAATTATTTAACTATAGGCCTAGTTATTTTAAAATATTTATATAGGCCTATTTAATGTAAACGGTGATGTTTAAAAACAAATGAAAAACGATTGTTATGCTTCATTTGTTCATCACTGCAACCAGATCATACTATTTATTGCCAAAAGAATGCACCATAGCGGAGAAATTGATAATTTTTTTTTGTGATATAATCAATGACCACAAATGTTTTTATATTATATCCCGCAAGCACTATCTGTTTACATTCGTTCACTATATATACAATCTGGTAGCCACATCCAGTCACTGCAAAATAATGCTAGGCCTATGACCTATTCAGAATGTTAAAAAGGAGGAGCTTGATTTTAAAATGATAAAATGAAATTGATAAAATCGAGGTGAAAAAGACTGTGATTGGTTGTAAATAAAAAATCATTGAAATGTGATTGGTCATTGACTCCCATTTGGGGCATGAGTTAAATCGTCCTAGTAATTGCCTTGAAGACCGAAGGAAATTAAAAAAATCGCAGTCACGTTGCTTGGCGCCTGTATTGGATGTCGATTTTTACACCCGAATAGGGCGTACTTTGTTTATGCATTCAGTCCCGATTGCATACTATAGTTTTATTAGACCATATTAAGTAATATTACTCTGTAGGCATTTTAAGCAAAATAACTTTACGAAACATAAACATAAGATTGTTAAATATACGTACACGATAACCCTATGCTACATTGAAATATGTAGCCTTTCACGGATCGGCCAATCAGAATTTTTCGGAGAAATCCGTTCAGTGACGTAAGTCAGCCTTATTTAAACTTAATTTGTATCTTAACATGTCAACATTTAATTTACAAAATTTTTACATGAGTACTTCAGAAATAAATTTTACTCGAGATAAGACATATTCAAATAAAACAAATTCATATTAAAACAATTTATAATAAGGTAAAGGCCCCAAATAAGAGATAGGCCTACCTTTTGAAAAATCGCTTCTGTATCAGAATGGTAACTGATTTATTACATTTAAAAATGGTAATACATGTTTCATATTCTTTATTTTGATATTCCATAAAATAAAACCTCGTTACTTAGTAAGTATTTTAAAAAAACTCTAAGAACAATAAGAATTGTAAAAATTGAAAATTCGAAGAGGGTTCCAAATAAGAGATACCTACATTTGCTTCTATATCTTTAGCAAAAACATTCAAATAATCCAGTACATTCAAAACAAAAACACTTTATTACACACAAACTAATAATTAATTTCACTATACATGTTAATAGTGTCTTTTCAGAGTAGATAATTAATTTTGCATCTTTGAGCAAATAAGCAGACGAATGGTTCCTCATCAGCCCCGCAATCTTCATGAGCCCAGCGATGACAGTCAATGCACTGAGATCATTTTTCTCCTCTTGTGTCCTCTGAATACAATCCAGTGCAAAATAAACACTCAGCATCAGCATCATCAGCACCAAACTCTGAATCATCATCGCCTGAATCAATTATCTCCATTTCCGTGTCTGTTTCTTCGCTTGAAGAACTCAGTTGGCGTTTTCTTGACCGAGACTTTTTAGATTTTACTGAATTTGTTTTTTGAAAAAGTTGCTTCATTTTAGTTTATTGGTTCTATTCAAACTGTCCTTTAGTTCTTGGCGATACGGACTGCATGTCAGAAGGGCTGCATTTCCGGTTCTGCCTTTCCTTTTTTCTGGTTCTCGACTTGTTGATGGTTGTTGGATCTGAGGGAGTGGTGACACATCAGTAAGACCCACGAGAGTTCCTGAATCAGGAACTACGATTGCATCACTCTTATCTCCGGTGTGGATGGCAAAATCGCTATCAGAAAAAATGTTCCTGTTGCACGGAACAAGCCCTGCCTTTCGAAATGCATTGATCGAAATTTGTAGAGTGGCAGCCGGGGTGACAGCCCGGTTGATTCCTCGGTCCGATTTTCTAGAAAGACAGAAGAAACCTTAACCTTCTGCTATCTAAATAACATCTCAGGGCCTATAATGTGACCACTTTATTTTTATAAAGTTAAATCACCTATTTATCATACGAGATGAATTTGTTTAAGAAAATGTAGCGCACTTGTATACAGGAGAATCTGCATATGTCAAGGAAACAACTTCTGGTTCCTAATAAGAGACACTATCTCTTATTTGGAACCACAGGTATCTCTTATTAGGGAACGGCACGGTCGCCAATTCTGTGGCTGGTCAGACTGTAATAAATTGTGTCACTAATAATCACTCTAGTTTATAATAGTCTGCATTTCATGAGCTTTTCGGGAAAATAAGTAAAATTAATATCAGAACTCACCTTCACAGTTATCCACAACTTTGAATAGCGTCACTACAAAAATTCAATTGTCGCGAAAACAAACACAACCTTCTCTGCTTCGTTTTAATCAACCAAGTGACACCAAACAAAAACCATGATGCTATAATAGTACAAAGCTCAGATTTTTGTTACAAACATCAGATGACAGCTGTTCATGGACTAGATAATAAGGTATCTCTTATTAGGAGACTATCTCTTATTTGGCGACTTTACCTTAAATATTATGAAACACAATTTTCTTTCGTAAATAAGTAACATAACCGCTTTCTCTGTCGCCAAGTTCATTATGTACTACTGCATTCATTGTTATATACATTTATACCTCAACCTTAAGCCTGGTGGCCTCCTTGGTGCTTTTCGATAGGAGTAGGTTATGTGCCAGAACCGGGTTTTATCTTCATCATGCCTCACACTACACATATATAAAATAGGCCAACTCACCCTACACTCGTGAGCAATTCAAGAATACATCTACTTTAAGAGGTTTCCGAAGTGGTGCGTAAAATTAAAATATACCATATTAACGCCGCTTATCCGTCCATTGCGATACTTGAAGCACGTAAAGTGCAGTGATGTGGCATTAGAACACGCACAGATATTTACCATCAAATTCAAAATTCTCAGGGCTAATACAATATGCGGGGGCACGCCGTAGCGTAGTGGTTAAGGCACTGCACTACAAGCCGGAAGGTCAAAGGTTCAAGTCCCGTTGGGGTCAGGATTTTTAAACTGACCCAAACCCTCTGGCGGCACTATGGCCCTGGGGTCGACTCAGCCTCTAATGGAAATGAGTACCAGACGCTTGTTCTGGGGGTAAAGCGGCCGTCACGCAGGGCTGACAACCCGACTGAAATCAAGTGCCGATTGTCCAGAAAAAGTGGGAGCCTTAACCTCCTACTACCCCAAGGGCCTCCTGAGGCTTGTAGTGGGAATACTTTACTTGGGGGCACGCCGTAGCGTAGTGGTTAAAGCACTGAGCTACAAGCCGGAGGGTCGAGGGTTCAAGTCCCGTTGGGGTCAGGATTTTTAAACTGGCCCAAACCCTCTGGCGGCACTATGACCCTGGGGTCGACTCAGCCTCTAACGGAAATGAGTACCAGACGCTTGTTCTGGGGGTAAAGGCGGCCGTCACGCAGGGCTGACAACCCGGCTGACATAAAGTGCCGATTGTCTAGAAAATGTGGGAGCCTTAACCTCCTACTACCCCAAGGGCCTCCGGGCCTGTTGTGGGATCACTTTAATACAATATGCAGGTATCCGGGATTCTCCCTTTATAAATCACCATCGAAGAGAACCCAAAGAATTGTTATCGTTAGTCATTATTTTTCTGTTTATCACTTTTAAATCTCTATCTATCTTCGGGTTTTTACAGCTGCTGCCGCCTTCCCGTGCCAAACCTCCAAAGCCTACGGTCTTGGGCATCTTCGATGCTTAGCCCTCTAGCTTGCATTACTGTCTTCATGTTTTCCTTCCATGTTAATCTTGGTCTCCCTCTTTTCTTCTTTCTGTTCGGATGCCATTCATATAGTTGCTTCGGCCATCGCTCATCTTCCATACGGTATCACTTTTAAATGTTCCTAGTATTAGTCTTTGTCTCCATGATATGTAGTCCCACGCCGTAGGGCAATATGCCTTGGCGCATTGTGCTGGTTCGGGTCTCCGGCAAGAAATTTTCTTACGGAATTTCGGTCATTATGCAACCGATGCGATGCCCACCCAGCATTGTGAGACATTTAGGTAGCTACAATAAGTAGCGGCTCCAGGTTGAGAAAACCAGTTATAACGGCTGAGGGACCCGACATGTTGATCACATATCACCCTACACTGGCTGGATGATCGTCTACCTCTTTGATTAACACATTTAGATGTGAGACCATCAGCCGGATGGTAGGCCAAAGGCGCTATAGAGTTCAGTTTAGTTGTCTATGCAGTTCATTTCGAATAGGTCTAAGTTACAAATTTAATGATTTCTATTTCATATAACATTCTATCTCTATCTATCTTCGGGTTTTTACAGCTGCTGCCGTCTTCCCGTGCCAAACCTCCAAAGCCTACGGTCTTGGGTATCTTCGATGCTTAGCCCTCTAGCTTGCATTACTGTCTTCATGTTTTCCTTCCATGTTAACCTTGGTCTTCCTCTTTTCTTCTTTCTGTTAGGATGCCATTCATATAGTTGCTTCGGCCATCGCTCATCTTCCATTCTTAAAACATGTCCTAACCACTTTAATTCCTTTTATTCAATTCTTTCAATTATGCTTTCTTCTGCTTCCATTTTGTTTCTAATTTCCTTATTTGTGACACGTTCTAATTTAGACTTTCTGGCACTTCTTCGTAAATAATCCATTTCTACAGCTATTAGTCTATTCTTGTAGTACTTATTGATTGTCCATACCTCACTTCCGTACATTGCAACAGATTCCACCAATGTTTTACCAATATATTTTTTTGTGTCTTTCCAAATATGCTTATCCCACCATATGGAATTTAATGATGATATTATTTTGCTACTCAATTCAATTCTATGTTTTATGTTCTCTTTGCCTATACCTTCGATGTTATCCATAATCATTCCCAAATATTTAGTTTGTTTCACTTGCTTTATTTGGATTCCATCTTCCAATACTAAGTTTTCTCTTTCATTGCTATTTATTGCCAGATATTCTGTTTTTTGTAAATTTACTGTGAGACCCCATGATTCATATGTGCTTTTCAACCTTTTTATCATGAATTCCATATCAAAATTGTCTTGCGCTAAAACCAGTTGATCATCGGCAAATTGTAATGTCAGCAAAAATCTATTGCCTATTGGGATCCCCATACCTTTGCAGCTTTGTTTCCATTTCGTTAATATAAATTCTACATAAATATTAAATAAAATTGGTGATAGACTGCACCCTTGTTTCAATCCCTTTGAGGTGTTTATAGGATTAGACATTATATTTCCCATTTTAACATAAGCGGAGTTATCTTTATAGGTTTGTTTAATAATTTCTATTAGGTTTCTGTCAATATTGTATTTCTCCAATACTTCCCATAATTTGTTCCTCGGAATTGAGTGATAATGTTATTGTCATTGAAGCAGTTTACTTCGTCTGCATCCTGTCTCCCTATAAGTCGGTATTGCACGGCCTCGGGTTCAGACCCCTGGTGCGGTACAAATAATATTCATCGTGAACTGCCCACTCACTTGGATAAATTCATTTACATTCTGTATTGTTGTGCCAACTCACTGAATTTTTGCACGTTGCAAACAATACATTGAGCTTGTATGAAATTAGTTCTACACATCACGTTGCTATTTATGTAAATATATTAATGTAAATGTATTGCTACAGCTATACAGTGTGATCTTGTTTCTAAACACGTCAACATTATCAGGAAAATAGCATAGAAATGTAAGACTACAATAAAGCCCTTATATATTATGTGGTTTATACAAATCCAACAAAATATAACAAAAACTAATTAAATCACACCACCATGAGCTTGTCCATTAGAAAATTAGACAATTACGAAAATTATGTTTCATGGTTATCTGCCATGGCGGTAGCTTGCCTACTTCATGACAATTGGCCTGCTTAATTGTTAAATCAATTTAATTGTAATATTTTCAATTTCGGACCAAAGAGGGATAGTGGTGTACAATTTTTGATCTCTAGATTGTACACCAGATTCCTGCATTAAAATGCAATTCCCTCAGTAATAAAAATGTTGAGAAGAATTGTGGTACTGTAGATAGAAATTCGTCCGTCGGATGAGATAATTAAACCTGGCTGCCTCCTTGGTGCTTTCCGACAGCTATAGGCTACGTGCTGGCACGGAGTTTCACATTCTCCCTTTACACTACACAATCATATAAACATATGCTCATCACGTACTCCTCTCTGTACACAATACAAGAATACAATACAAGTTGGCCAAAGTCGTGCATAAATTAAAAATAAACCATATTAATGTCGTCTATCCGTCCAGCGCGAAGGCTGAAGCACATAAAATGCAGTGGGTGGCATTAAAAACTCACACACACACACACGCACACACACACGTATTATGGTTAATTTGTATGTTGCAGTCCGATGGCTATGTTATGGGAATAGCCTACTTCACAATTGATAAATAAGATATTATAGGCCTATATATAATAACTTATTGTACTTGCTCAAAATGTTCGATTTTTAAGTCATTTTTTCCCAAAATTTTGTGCATTTTTTTCGAATTTTCGAGTGCACCAGATTATCCGGCATGTCGAACCTAAAACCATCTACTTTTAGTGATACAGCCTGAGCCTGTTAACGAAGATACACATTACCCTACTAGAGATCGTGAAGGAATCTTGTGGCTAAATGTCTACTGATTTACTTACAAACTATAACAGCGAAAGTTCGATGTCATTGGCAAATATGGCGCTACTAGAGTACCGTAGCGTGAGTTTATATTTTAATAAATGTCGTATAATTTTTTGGTTTGAACATCCTCAAAGAATTAAAATGATGGTTTTGCATTAAGTCCTTTATATCATGGTATTAGGTACAGACATTTTTAAAGAAAACAAATTTAGAAGATGAAAATGGGTTGGTCATATATTGAGCAGAGAGAATAACAAAAATGGCATTTGATTGGAACCCCCAAGGATTGAGTAGGCGAAGAGGAACACTTAGGGTAACATGGAGTAATACCATCAGGAATGAAGTTAAAAAAGGCAGGGATGAGTTGGAATGAAGTTAAGGCATTGGCAATCAACAGAGTGCTTTATCAAGGCCCTATGCTACCCAGTGGAGTGACCAGGACGACTATAGGCCTATGGCATAGAAACTTGAACAAGGAATTAACGCCCTATGCTACCCAGTGGAGTGACCAGGACGACTATAGGCCTATGGCATAGAAACTTGAACAAGGAATTAACGCCCTATGCTACCCAGTGGAGTGACCAGGACGACTATAGGCCTATGGCATAGAAACTTGAACAAGGAATTAACGCCCTATGCTACCCAGTGGAGTGACCAGGACGACTATAGGCCTATGGCAAAGAAACTTGAACAAGGAATTAACGCCCTATGCTACCCAGTGGAGTGACCAGGACGACTATAGGCCTATGGCAAAGAAACTTGAACAAGGAATTAACGCCCTATGCTACCCAGTGGAGTGACCAGGACGACTATAGGCCTATGGCATAGAAACTTGAACAAGGAATTAACGCCCTATGCTACCCAGTGGAGTGACCAGGACGACTATAGGCCTATGGCAAAGAAACTTGAACAAGGAATTAACGCCCTATGCTACCCAGTGGAGTGACCAGGACGACTATAGGCCTATGGCATAGAAACTTGAACAAGGAATTAACGCCCTATGCTACCCAGTGGAGTGACCAGGACGACTATAGGCCTATGGCAAAGAAACTTGAACAAGGAATTAACGCCCTATGCTACCCAGTGGAGTGACCAGGACGACTATAGGCCTATGGCATAGAAACTTGAACAAGGAATTAACGCCCTATGCTACCCAGTGGAGTGACCAGGACGACTATAGGCCTATGGCAAAGAAACTTGAACAAGGAATTAACGCCCTATGCTACCCAGTGGAGTGACCAGGACGACTATAGGCCTATGGCAAAGAACTTGAACAAGGAATTAACGCCCTATGCTACCCAGTGGAGTGACCAGGACGACTATAGGCCTATGGCAAAGAAACTTGAACAAGGAATTAACGCCCTATGCTACCCAGTGGAGTGACCAGGACGACTATAGGCCTATGGCATAGAAACTTGAACAAGGAATTAACGCCCTATGCTACCCAGTGGAGTGACCAGGACGACTATAGGCCTATGGCATAGAAACTTGAACAAGGAATTAACGCCCTATGCTACCCAGTGGAGTGACCAGGACGACTATAGGCCTATGGCATAGAAACTTGAACAAGGAATTAACGCCCTATGCTACCCAGTGGAGTGACCAGGACGACTATAGGCCTATGGCAAGAAACTTGAACAAGGAATTAACGCCCTATGCTACCCAGTGGAGTGACCAGGACGACTATAGGCCTATGGCAAAGAAACTTGAACAAGGAATTAACGCCCTATGCTACCCAGTGGAGTGACCAGGACGACTATAGGCCTATGGCAAGAAACTTGAACAAGGAATTAACGCCCTATGCTACCCAGTGGAGTGACCAGGACGACTATAGGCCTATGGCAAAGAAACTTGAACAAGGAATTAACGCCCTATGCTACCCAGTGGAGTGACCAGGACGACTATAGGCCTATGGCATAGAAACTTGAACAAGGAATTAACGCCCTATGCTACCCAGTGGAGTGACCAGGACGACTATAGGCCTATGGCAAAGAAACTTGAACAAGGAATTAACGCCCTATGCTACCCAGTGGAGTGACCAGGACGACTATAGGCCTATGGCATAGAAACTTGAACAAGGAATTAACGCCCTATGCTACCCAGTGGAGTGACCAGGACGACTATAGGCCTATGGCATAGAAACTTGAACAAGGAATTAACGCCCTATGCTACCCAGTGGAGTGACCAGGACGACTATAGGGCTATGGCATAGAAACTTGAACAAGGAATTAACGCCCTATGCTACCCAGTGGAGTGACCAGGACGACTATAGGCCTATGGCATAGAAACTTGAACAAGGAATTAACGCCCTATGCTACCCAGTGGAGTGACCAGGACGACTATAGGCCTATGGCAAAGAAACTTGAACAAGGAATTAACGCCCTATGCTACCCAGTGGAGTGACCAGGACGACTATAGGCCTATGGCAAAGAAACTTGAACAAGGAATTAACGCCCTATGCTACCCAGTGGAGTGACCAGGACGACTATAGGCCTATGGCAAAGAAACTTGAACAAGGAATTAACGCCCTATGCTACCCAGTGGAGTGACCAGGACGACTATAGGCCTATGGCAAAGAAACTTGAACAAGGAATTAACGCCCTATGCTACCCAGTGGAGTGACCAGGACGACTATAGGCCTATGGCAAAGAACTTGAACAAGGAATTAACGCCCTATGCTACCCAGTGGAGTGACCAGGACGACTATAGGCCTATGGCAAAGAAACTTGAACAAGGAATTAACGCCCTATGCTACCCAGTGGAGTGACCAGGACGACTATAGGCCTATGGCAAAGAAACTTGAACAAGGAATTAACGCCCTATGCTACCCAGTGGAGTGACCAGGACGACTATAGGCCTATGGCAAAGAAACTTGAACAAGGAATTAACGCCCTATGCTACCCAGTGGAGTGACCAGGACGACTATAGGCCTATGGCAAAGAAACTTGAACAAGGAATTAACGCCCTATGCTACCCAGTGGAGTGACCAGGACGACTATAGGCCTATGGCATAGAAACTTGAACAAGGAATTAACGCCCTATGCTACCCAGTGGAGTGACCAGGACGACTATAGGCCTATGGCAAAGAAACTTGAACAAGGAATTAACGCCCTATGCTACCCAGTGGAGTGACCAGGACGACTATAGGCCTATGGCAAAGAAACTTGAACAAGGAATTAACGCCCTATGCTACCCAGTGGAGTGACCAGGACGACTATAGGCCTATGGCATAGAAACTTGAACAAGGAATTAACGCCCTATGCTACCCAGTGGAGTGACCAGGACGACTATAGGCCTATGGCAAAGAAACTTGAACAAGGAATTAACGCCCTATGCTACCCAGTGGAGTGACCAGGACGACTATAGGCCTATGGCAAAGAAACTTGAACAAGGAATTAACGCCCTATGCTACCCAGTGGAGTGACCAGGACGACTATAGGCCTATGGCATAGAAACTTGAACAAGGAATTAACGCCCTATGCTACCCAGTGGAGTGACCAGGACGACTATAGGCCTATGGCAAAGAAACTTGAACAAGGAATTAACGCCCTATGCTACCCAGTGGAGTGACCAGGACGACTATAGGCCTATGGCAAAGAAACTTGAACAAGGAATTAACGCCCTATGCTACCCAGTGGAGTGACCAGGACGACTATAGGCCTATGGCAAAGAAACTTGAACAAGGAATTAACGCCCTATGCTACCCAGTGGAGTGACCAGGACGACTATAGGCCTATGGCATAGAAACTTGAACAAGGAATTAACGCCCTATGCTACCCAGTGGAGTGACCAGGACGACTATAGGCCTATGGCAAAGAAACTTGAACAAGGAATTAACGCCCTATGCTACCCAGTGGAGTGACCAGGACGACTATAGGCCTATGGCAAAGAAACTTGAACAAGGAATTAACGCCCTATGCTACCCAGTGGAGTGACCAGGACGACTATAGGCCTATGGCAAAGAAACTTGAACAAGGAATTAACGCCCTATGCTACCCAGTGGAGTGACCAGGACGACTATAGGCCTATGGCATAGAAACTTGAACAAGGAATTAACGCCCTATGCTACCCAGTGGAGTGACCAGGACGACTATAGGCCTATGGCATAGAAACTTGAACAAGGAATTAACGCCCTATGCTACCCAGTGGAGTGACCAGGACGACTATAGGCCTATGGCAAAGAAACTTGAACAAGGAATTAACGCCCTATGCTACCCAGTGGAGTGACCAGGACGACTATAGGCCTATGGCAAAGAAACTTGAACAAGGAATTAACGCCCTATGCTACCCAGTGGAGTGACCAGGACGACTATAGGCCTATGGCATAGAAACTTGAACAAGGAATTAACGCCCTATGCTACCCAGTGGAGTGACCAGGACGACTATAGGCCTATGGCATAGAAACTTGAACAAGGAATTAACGCCCTATGCTACCCAGTGGAGTGACCAGGACGACTATAGGCCTATGGCAAAGAAACTTGAACAAGGAATTAACGCCCTATGCTACCCAGTGGAGTGACCAGGACGACTATAGGCCTATGGCATAGAAACTTGAACAAGGAATTAACGCCCTATGCTACCCAGTGGAGTGACCAGGACGACTATAGGCCTATGGCAAAGAAACTTGAACAAGGAATTAACGCCCTATGCTACCCAGTGGAGTGACCAGGACGACTATAGGCCTATGGCATAGAAACTTGAACAAGGAATTAACGCCCTATGCTACCCAGTGGAGTGACCAGGACGACTATAGGCCTATGGCATAGAAACTTGAACAAGGATTAACGCCCTATGCTACCCAGTGGAGTGACCAGGACGACTATAGGCCTATGGCATAGAAACTTGAACAAGGAATTAACGCCCTATGCTACCCAGTGGAGTGACCAGGACGACTATAGGCCTATGGCATAGAAACTTGAACAAGGAATTAACGCCCTATGCTACCCAGTGGAGTGACCAGGACGACTATAGGCCTATGGCATAGAAACTTGAACAAGGAATTAACGCCCTATGCTACCCAGTGGAGTGACCAGGACGACTATAGGCCTATGGCATAGAAACTTGAACAAGGAATTAACGCCCTATGCTACCCAGTGGAGTGACCAGGACGACTATAGGCCTATGGCATAGAAACTTGAACAAGGAATTAACGCCCTATGCTACCCAGTGGAGTGACCAGGACGACTATAGGCCTATGGCATAGAAACTTGAACAAGGAATTAACGCCCTATGCTACCCAGTGGAGTGACCAGGACGACTATAGGCCTATGGCATAGAAACTTGAACAAGGAATTAACGCCCTATGCTACCCAGTGGAGTGACCAGGACGACTATAGGCCTATGGCATAGAAACTTGAACAAGGAATTAACGCCCTATGCTACCCAGTGGAGTGACCAGGACGACTATAGGCCTATGGCATAGAAACTTGAACAAGGAATTAACGCCCTATGCTACCCAGTGGAGTGACCAGACGACTATAGGCCTATGGCATAGAAACTTGAACAAGGAATTAACGCCCTATGCTACCCAGTGGAGTGACCAGGACGACTATAGGCCTATGGCATAGAAACTTGAACAAGGAATTAACGCCCTATGCTACCCAGTGGAGTGACCAGGACGACTATAGGCCTATGGCATAGAAACTTGAACAAGGAATTAACGCCCTATGCTACCCAGTGGAGTGACCAGGACGACTATAGGCCTATGGCATAGAAACTTGAACAAGGAATTAACGCCCTATGCTACCCAGTGGAGTGACCAGGACGACTATAGGCCTATGGCATAGAAACTTGAACAAGGAATTAACGCCCTATGCTACCCAGTGGAGTGACCAGGACGACTATAGGCCTATGGCATAGAAACTTGAACAAGGAATTAACGCCCTATGCTACCCAGTGGAGTGACCAGGACGACTATAGGCCTATGGCATAGAAACTTGAACAAGGAATTAACGCCCTATGCTACCCAGTGGAGTGACCAGTATGCTACCCAGTGGAGTGACCAGGACGACTATAGGCCTATGGCATAGAAACTTGAACAAGGAATTAACGCCCTATGCTACCCAGTGGAGTGACCAGGACGACTATAGGCCTATGGCAAAGAAACTTGAACAAGGAATTAACGCCCTATGCTACCCAGTGGAGTGACCAGGACGACTATAGGCCTATGGCATAGAAACTTGAACAAGGAATTAACGCCCTATGCTACCCAGTGGAGTGACCAGGACGACTATAGGCCTATGGCATAGAAACTTGAACAAGGAATTAACGCCCTATGCTACCCAGTGGAGTGACCAGGACGACTATAGGCCTATGGCATAGAAACTTGAACAAGGAATTAACGCCCTATGCTACCCAGTGGAGTGACCAGGACGACTATAGGCCTATGGCATAGAAACTTGAACAAGGAATTAACGCCCTATGCTACCCAGTGGAGTGACCAGGACGACTATAGGCCTATGGCATAGAAACTTGAACAAGGAATTAACGCCCTATGCTACCCAGTGGAGTGACCAGGACGACTATAGGCCTATGGCAAAGAAACTTGAACAAGGAATTAACGCCCTATGCTACCCAGTGGAGTGACCAGGACGACTATAGGCCTATGGCATAGAAACTTGAACAAGGAATTAACGCCCTATGCTACCCAGTGGAGTGACCAGGACGACTATAGGCCTATGGCATAGAAACTTGAACAAGGAATTAACGCCCTATGCTACCCAGTGGAGTGACCAGGACGACTATAGGCCTATGGCATAGAAACTTGAACAAGGAATTAACGCCCTATGCTACCCAGTGGAGTGACCAGGACGACTATAGGCCTATGGCATAGAAACTTGAACAAGGAATTAACGCCCTATGCTACCCAGTGGAGTGACCAGGACGACTATAGGCCTATGGCAAAGAAACTTGAACAAGGAATTAACGCCTATGCTACCCAGTGGAGTGACCAGGACGACTATAGGCCTATGGCATAGAAACTTGAACAAGGAATTAACGCCCTATGCTACCCAGTGGAGTGACCAGGACGACTATAGGCCTATGGCATAGAACTTGAACAAGGAATTAACGCCCTATGCTACCCAGTGGAGTGACCAGGACGACTATAGGCCTATGGCAAGAAACTTGAACAAGGAATTAACGCCCTATGCTACCCAGTGGAGTGACCAGGACGACTATAGGCCTATGGCAAAGAAACTTGAACAAGGAATTAACGCCCTATGCTACCCAGTGGAGTGACCAGGACGACTATAGGCCTATGGCAAAGAAACTTGAACAAGGAATTAACGCCCTATGCTACCCAGTGGAGTGACCAGGACGACTATAGGCCTATGGCATAGAAACTTGAACAAGGAATTAACGCCCTATGCTACCCAGTGGAGTGACCAGGACGACTATAGGCCTATGGCAAAGAAACTTGAACAAGGAATTAACGCCCTATGCTACCCAGTGGAGTGACCAGGACGACTATAGGCCTATGGCAAAGAAACTTGAACAAGGAATTAACGCCCTATGCTACCCAGTGGAGTGACCAGGACGACTATAGGCCTATGGCATAGAAACTTGAACAAGGAATTAACGCCCTATGCTACCCAGTGGAGTGACAGGACGACTATAGGCCTATGGCATAGAAACTTGAACAAGGAATTAACGCCCTATGCTACCCAGTGGAGTGACCAGGACGACTATAGGCCTATGGCATAGAAACTTGAACAAGGAATTAACGCCCTATGCTACCCAGTGGAGTGACCAGGACGACTATAGGCCTATGGCATAGAAACTTGAACAAGGAATTAACGCCCTATGCTACCCAGTGGAGTGACCAGGACGACTATAGGCCTATGGCATAGAAACTTGAACAAGGAATTAACGCCCTATGCTACCCAGTGGAGTGACCAGGACGACTATAGGCCTATGGCATAGAAACTTGAACAAGGAATTAACGCCCTATGCTACCCAGTGGAGTGACCAGGACGACTATAGGCCTATGGCATAGAAACTTGAACAAGGAATTAACGCCCTATGCTACCCAGTGGAGTGACCAGGACGACTATAGGCCTATGGCATAGAAACTTGAACAAGGAATTAACGCCCTATGCTACCCAGTGGAGTGACCAGTATGCATACCCAGTGGAGTGACCAGGACGACTATAGGCCTATGGCATAGAAACTTGAACAAGGAATTAACGCCCTATGCTACCCAGTGGAGTGACCAGGACGACTATAGGCCTATGGCAAAGAAACTTGAACAAGGAATTAACGCCCTATGCTACCCAGTGGAGTGACCAGGACGACTATAGGCCTATGGCATAGAAACTTGAACAAGGAATTAACGCCCTATGCTACCCAGTGGAGTGACCAGGACGACTATAGGCCTATGGCATAGAAACTTGAACAAGGAATTAACGCCCTATGCTACCCAGTGGAGTGACCAGGACGACTATAGGCCTATGGCATAGAAACTTGAACAAGGAATTAACGCCCTATGCTACCCAGTGGAGTGACCAGGACGACTATAGGCCTATGGCATAGAAACTTGAACAAGGAATTAACGCCCTATGCTACCCAGTGGAGTGACCAGGACGACTATAGGCCTATGGCATAGAAACTTGAACAAGGAATTAACGCCCTATGCTACCCAGTGGAGTGACCAGGACGACTATAGGCCTATGGCAAAGAAACTTGAACAAGGAATTAACGCCCTATGCTACCCAGTGGAGTGACCAGGACGACTATAGGCCTATGGCATAGAAACTTGAACAAGGAATTAACGCCCTATGCTACCCAGTGGAGTGACCAGGACGACTATAGGCCTATGGCATAGAAACTTGAACAAGGAATTAACGCCCTATGCTACCCAGTGGAGTGACCAGGACGACTATAGGCCTATGGCATAGAAACTTGAACAAGGAATTAACGCCCTATGCTACCCAGTGGAGTGACCAGGACGACTATAGGCCTATGGCATAGAAACTTGAACAAGGAATTAACGCCCTATGCTACCCAGTGGAGTGACCAGGACGACTATAGGCCTATGGCAAAGAAACTTGAACAAGGAATTAACGCCCTATGCTACCCAGTGAGGTGACCAGGACGACTATAGGCCTATGGCATAGAAACTTGAACAAGGAATTAACGCCCTATGCTACCCATCGGAGTGACCAGGACGACTATAGGCCTATGGCATAGAAACTTGAACAAGGAATTAACGCCCTATGCTACCCAGTGGAGTGACCAGGACGACTATAGGCCTATGGCATAGAAATTGAACAAGGAATAACGCCCTATGCTACCCAGTGGAGTGACCAGGACGACTATAGGCCTATGGCAAAGAAACTTGAACAAGGAATTAACGCCCTATGCTACCCAGTGGAGTGACCAGGACGACTATAGGCTTATGGCACCAAAGAACATTGAACAAGGAATTAACGCCCTATTGCTTAACCAGTGGAGTAGTGACCAGGGACAAGACTATATGGCCTATGGCATAGAAACTTGAAACAAGGAATGAAACGCCCTATGCTACCCAGTGGGAGTGACCAGGGAACGACTTATAGGCCTATGGCAAAGAAACTTGAACAAGGAAAATTAACGCCCTATGCTACCCAGTGGAGTAAGTGGACCAGGACACGCTATAGGCCTATGGCAAAGAAACTTGAACAAGGAATTAACGCCATATGCTACCCAGTGGAGTGACCAGGACGACTCTATAGGCCTATGGCATAGAAACTTGAACAAGGAATATTAAAAGCCCTATGCTACCCAGTGGAGTGACCAGCCACAGACGACTATGGCCTATTGCATAGAAACTTGAAACAGGGAATTAACGCCCTATGCTACCCGGGGGGGTGACCCAGTGATTGACCAGACTACTATAGGGCCTATGGCAAAGAAAATTGAACAAGGAATTAACGCCCCTATGCTACCCAGTGGAGTTGAGGGACAAGGAAAGACTATAGGCCCTCTGGCATAGAAACTTGAACAAGGAATATTAACGCCCTATGCTACCCAGTGGGAGTGACCAGGACGACTATAGGGGCCCTATGGCAGAGAAACTTGAACAAGAAATTAAACGCCCCTATGATACACAGTGGAGTGACCAGGACGACGATAGGCCTATGGCATAGAAACTTGAACAAGGGAATTAATCATATATTAAACGCCATATGACTACCCAGTGGAGTGACAAGGACGACTATAGGGCCTATGGCAAAGAAACTTGCAACAAGGAATTTAACGCCCTATGCTACCCAGTGGAGTGACCAGGACGAATATATAGGGCCTATGGCATAGAAACTTGAACAAGGAATTAATTAACGCCCTATGCTACCCAGTGGAGTGACCAGGACAACGACCTCGATAGGCCTATGGCCAAGAAAAAGAAAATTTGACAAGGAATTAACGCCCTATGCTACCCAGTGGAGTAGTGACCAGGACGGACTATAGGCCTATGGCATCATAGAAAATTGAACAAGGAAAGGAATTAACGCCCTATGCTACCCAGTGGAGTGACCAGGAAAGACGACTATAGGCCTATGGCAAAGAAACTTGAACAAGGAAAGTAACGCCCTATGACTACCCAAGTGGACGTGACCAGGCAGGACGCCTATAGGCCTATGGCACAGAAAGCAGAAACTGGAACAAGGAATTAAACGCGCCCTATGCTACCCAGTGGGAGAGTGGACCAGGAACGACTATAGGCCTATGGACTAGAAACTTGAACAAGGGAATTAACGCCCTATGCTACCCAGGGGTAGTGACCAGGACGACTATAGGCATATGGCAAAAGAAACTTGAAAAAGGAATTATTTTAACGCCCTATGCCCTATGCTACCCAGTGGAGTGACCAGGACAGACTATCGGCCTATGGCAAAGAAACTGGAACAAGGAAATAAACGCCCTATGCTACCCAGTGGAGTGACCAGGACAAGGACAGGAAGACTTAGGCCTATGGCATAGAAAACTTGAACAAGGAATTCGAATTAACCGCCCTATGCTACCCAGTGGATGTGGGACCAGGACGGACTATAGGCCTATGGCATAGAAACTTGAACAAGGAATTAACGCCCTATGCTACCCAGTGGAGTGACCAGGACGACTATAGGCCTATGGCAAAGAAACTTGAACAAGGAATTAACGCCCTATGCTACCCAGTGGAGTGACCAGGACGACTATAGGCCTATGGCATAGAAACTTGAACAAGGAATTAACGCCCTATGCTACCCAGTGGAGTGACCAGGACGACTATAGGCCTATGGCATAGAAACTTGAACAAGGAATTAACGCCCTATGCTACCCAGTGGAGTGACCAGGACGACTATAGGCCTATGGCATAGAAACTTGAACAAGGAATTAACGCCCTATGCTACCCAGTGGAGTGACCAGGACGACTATAGGCCTATGGCAAAAGAAACTTGAACAAGGAATTAACGCCCTATGCTACCCAGTGGAGTGACCAGGACGACTATAGGCCTATGGCAAAGAAACTTGAACAAGGATATTAACGCCCTATGCTACACCAGTGGAGTGACCAGGACGACTATAGGCCTATGGCAAAGAAACTTGAACAAGGAATTAACGCCCTATGCTACCCAGTGGAGTGACCAGGACGACTATAGGCCTATGGCATAGAAACTTGAACAAGGAATTAACGCCCTATGCTACCCAGTGGAGTGACCAGGACGACTATAGGCCTATGGCATAGAAACTTGAACAAGGAATTAACGCCCTATGCTACCCAGTGGAGTGACCAGGACGACTATAGGCCTATGGCATAGAAACTTGAACAAGGAATTAACGCCCTATGCTACCCAGTGGAGTGACCAGGACGACTATAGGCCTATGGCATAGAAACTTGAACAAGGAATTAACGCCCTATGCTACCCAGTGGAGTGACCAGGACGACTATAGGCCTATGGCAAAGAAACTTGAACAAGGAATTAACGCCCTATGCTACCCAGTGGAGTGACCAGGACGACTATAGGCCTATGGCAAAGAAACTTGAACAAGGAATTAACGCCCTATGCTACCCAGTGGAGTGACCAGGACGACTATAGGCCTATGGCATAGAAACTTGAACAAGGAATTAACGCCCTATGCTACCCAGTGGAGTGACCAGGACGACTATAGGCCTATGGCATAGAAACTTGAACAAGGAATTAACGCCCTATGCTACCCAGTGGAGTGACCAGGACGACTATAGGCCTATGGCATAGAAACTTGAACAAGGAATTAACGCCCTATGCTACCCAGTGGAGTGACCAGGACGACTATAGGCCTATGGCATAGAAACTTGAACAAGGAATTAACGCCCTATGCTACCCAGTGGAGTGACCAGGACGACTATAGGCCTATGGCATAGAAACTTGAACAAGGAATTAACGCCCTATGCTACCCAGTGGAGTGACCAGGACGACTATAGGCCTATGGCAAAGAAACTTGAACAAGGAATTAACGCCCTATGCTACCCAGTGGAGTGACCAGGACGACTATAGGCCTATGGCATAGAAACTTGAACAAGGAATTAACGCCCTATGCTACCCAGTGGAGTGACCAGGACGACTATAGGCCTATGGCATAGAAACTTGAACAAGGAATTAACGCCCTATGCTACCCAGTGGAGTGACCAGGACGACTATAGGCCTATGGCATAGAAACTTGAACAAGGAATTAACGCCCTATGCTACCCAGTGGAGTGACCAGGACGACTATAGGCCTATGGCATAGAAACTTGAACAAGGAATTAACGCCCTATGCTACCCAGTGGAGTGACCAGGACGACTATAGGCCTATGGCATAGAAACTTGAACAAGGAAAAAGAATTAACGCCCTATGCTACCCAGTGGAGTGACCAGGACGACTATAGGCCTATGGCAAAGAAACTTGAACAAGGAATTAACGCCCTATGCTACCCAGTGGAGTGACCAGGACGACTATAGGCCTATGGCAAAGAAACTTGAACAAGGAATTAACGCCCTATGCTACCCAGTGGAGTGACCAGGACGACTATAGGCCTATGGCATAGAAACTTGAACAAGGAATTAACGCCCTATGCTACCCAGTGGAGTGACCAGGACGACTATAGGCCTATGGCAAAGAAACTTGAACAAGGAATTAACGCCCTATGCTACCCAGTGGAGTGACCAGGACGACTATAGGCCTATGGCATAGAAACTTGAACAAGGAATTAACGCCCTATGCTACCCAGTGGAGTGACCAGGACGACTATAGGCCTATGGCATAGAAACTTGAACAAGGAATTAACGCCCTATGCTACCCAGTGGAGTGACCAGGACGACTATAGGCCTATGGCATAGAAACTTGAACAAGGAATTAACGCCCTATGCTACCCAGTGGAGTGACCAGGACGACTATAGGCCTATGGCATAGAAACTTGAACAAGGAATTAACGCCCTATGCTACCCAGTGGAGTGACCAGGACGACTATAGGCCTATGGCATAGAAACTTGAACAAGGAATTAACGCCCTATGCTACCCAGTGGAGTGACCAGGACGACTATAGGCCTATGGCATAGAAACTTGAACAAGGAATTAACGCCCTATGCTACCCAGTGGAGTGACCAGGACGACTATAGGCCTATGGCATAGAAACTTGAACAAGGAATTAACGCCCTATGCTACCCAGTGGAGTGACCAGGACGACTATAGGCCTATGGCAAAGAAACTTGAACAAGGAATTAACGCCCTATGCTACCCAGTGGAGTGACCAGGACGACTATAGGCCTATGGCAAAGAAACTTGAACAAGGAATTAACGCCCTATGCTACCCAGTGGAGTGACCAGGACGACTATAGGCCTATGGCATAGAAACTTGAACAAGGAATTAACGCCCTATGCTACCCAGTGGAGTGACCAGGACGACTATAGGCCTATGGCAAAGAAACTTGAACAAGGAATTAACGCCCTATGCTACCCAGTGGAGTGACCAGGACGACTATAGGCCTATGGCATAGAAACTTGAACAAGGAATTAACGCCCTATGCTACCCAGTGGAGTGACCAGGACGACTATAGGCCTATGGCATAGAAACTTGAACAAGGAATTAACGCCCTATGCTACCCAGTGGAGTGACCAGGACGACTATAGGCCTATGGCATAGAAACTTGAACAAGGAATTAACGCCCTATGCTACCCAGTGGAGTGACCAGGACGACTATAGGCCTATGGCATAGAAACTTGAACAAGGAATTAACGCCCTATGCTACCCAGTGGAGTGACCAGGACGACTATAGGCCTATGGCATAGAAACTTGAACAAGGAATTAACGCCCTATGCTACCCAGTGGAGTGACCAGGACGACTATAGGCCTATGGCATAGAAACTTGAACAAGGAATTAACAACAAAATAAAAATGGAGAACTACGGAAATTGATTTTTTTAAATATTAAAAAAATTGAGAATAGGAAGAACAAAGAACACAGAAATAAGAATACTAAGAGATATATCCTAACTAGTCCAGGGCTGTAGTCTCATGGTATCGATCCCCGGTCAGGGCAATTTCCCTTTTTTTTCAGGGTTTTTCTTCATCTGTAGAATACATATCAGGAAACTTTAAAGCCTAAAAAGAAATGAACATCATATGAGCATCATAATCATTATCATATGTTTAGCATGAATGTGTGAATGGATGATGTGTTTCGTCTTAAATGTTCGCGTTTTCTCACAGGAGGCCCTTCATTGAGCTGATCACTCTATGTGGAGACTTTCTATATCCTTGTATGGTAAAAAAACCATGTAGCCTATATAATCCCTCTCACGGCAGGTGGCGTGGGGAATGTAAACGTGAGAGTTTAAACTTGGACAGAGCAGAAGATAGCCTTACTACAATAGTGAAAAAAATTAAATTAAGATCGTAGGCTTTGGAGGTTTGGCACGGGAAGATGGCAGCAGCTATAAAAACCCGAAGATAGAAGAAGATTGTAGGGGCATGAAGGGTGGAGAGGGAAAGAATCCCTAAATTAATACAATAATGGGAAATGGCGAAGTTTCTCCCGTTTTCCCGGCCACAAATTTGACTCCACCATTTCTCCATATTCATCTCATTCATTTCGTTACATTTCTTTCATCCATCCCAGTGGCGCGGCGGTGAGTGAGGTACGGTCGGCCGGCACCCTTGTAATTCCCTAGATCCGACCCTGATTTGGACACGAGTTGAAAATATTATTATTAGTCATTCAAAATATCTCTGCAGGCGGAAGAATTACGAAGCTCTGTTTATTGCTACACGTGACGTCATATAAGGCAGTGTACACTGTCAGCGTCCCACGTCCCATTCCCCTCTGCACTCATAGATAGCAGTGTCACGTGTTCTATTTCTGCATAAACACGACTGCAGCGCCCTCCGACAACAACTGCGCTTACTCCTTAAACGGTTATTATTATTATTATTATTATTATTATTATTATTATTATTATTATTATTATTATTATTATTATTATTATTATTATTATTATTATTATTATTATTATTATTATTATTGGAAATAATGGAACAAAGCTACATGAAAGACCAAAGAATAGGCCTACTTGGTGGAACAATGTTCGATATTCTATAGGCCTACAAAATATTGACCAATCAGAAGAGGAATTCTTTAATGTTTGCTATATCAATAACAAATGTTCGGTTGAAGAGAAGTCTTTGTATTTACGAAAATCTCATTTAAGTAGAAGAGTTCGTAGAATTTTTAAAGTAAAAAAAATATTTTTTTTGTACAGAGAATTTATTCATTCTATATGAGTAAACATTACATAGTGTGTTCTATGGTCATAACACAATGCATATTTGAATTAGTCCTCAAAATATTAAAGAAATTCAGAAAATTTGATCCCTTAAAATGTTTTCAACTACCCGCAAGGGCAAAATAACATTGCTTCTATAGCTAATTAAAATCAACAATATTGGTAGCTATATAAGCCTATAAAAAGATACAATAGTATATTTCAAAGTTTTATCTTGGAAATATTGTATTTATGGACAACCTAATCAAATTACAATAAATTAACCTACAACCAAACGTATTATTAACGCTTCTCTTTAACAAATTAATTGTTAAAGAGATATAATATATATGTATGTAGTGAATAGACATTTCTTGATTATTTTCAAAAGCTGAAATTATAATGAGTGTACTATTTACAGTAAATGTAACCTGGTAGAGGAATGTGTTCTTGCTGTATTAATGTATACTTTACACATCCATCCATAATAGTAATTCTGCCCGAAGGCAGGTCCTTCACTGCAACCATAGCATTTTCATGCTATGCTTGCAGTTGTACTAGGGAATTGTAGGTGTGGTAGCTTCCCGTTGTTTTCCACACCGGTGAAGGATGATGATGATGACCATAGCCTAATCTTATAATTAAGACCTACATGGAAATATGCCATTATTGACTATTCAACTAGGAGAAAATAGTAATGCTGTTTAGTTTCGTTTAATGAGAGCTGTATCTAACTTTTAGTAGTGAGTTCTATTAAAGTGTTTTTCGCAGAATAGTCCATACGACTATCATTCCACAAGTATTAATCGATTTTAAATAATATATCGAACACATTGCTGACAACATAACTTGTCTATTTGATATATTTAAGCCCTAATATTAACATGTTTAAAAAAGATTGTAGAATGGCCATGATACGTTTCATCAAAGTCGAGGAATTTTCCATTCGTTATCGTAGAATGTACATAAATTACACATACGAATGATTTTACTCCAGTATGTCGAATGACAGGAAATATGCTTGAATTTACTGTAAAGGAAAGTGGTTGCCAGAGATAGATATGACTTAGTCCAATGTTGCATGTAGTTCTGGACCATGTTGTTATTTGTTATTTGTTTTGGTTGTTCGGACGACATGAGAGTTAAAGTGCACAAGATGGAACAAGATGCTGGACCACCCAAGCAGTCAGCATCCGCCTTTCTTCTCCTCTCTTCATCCCTCTCCATCATCCGGGCGAAAATTTGCAACTTCTTCACTTCCTCTATACACGTTCAACCCTTCATGCACAGGAGAGTCATACAAGTTCAACCCTTTACTGGCGTCACACACGTTCAACTTTTGTGCATGGTAGAGATACACACATTCAACCCTTCATGCATAAGAGAGTTACAAATGTTCAATATTTTAACACATGAGAGCTAATATACGTTCAATTTTTCCGCCTCTCTTTTTTTTCTTTCCATCCTTTTCCATGATCAGGGCGAAAATGTGCAACTTCTTTACCTCCTCTACACACTTTCAACCCTTCATGCATAGGAGGGTTACATAAGTTCAGTATTTTAAGTTCAGGAAAATTAATACACCTTCAGTCTTTTAGGTACAGGAGAGTTACAAATTCCATGCCCAGGAAAATTACACACGTTTAAATTCCATGCCCGCTTCCTGTGCAGGAGAGTTAAACACGTTAATTTCTTCATTCGTAGGAAAATTACCCAAGTTGAATTATTCATGCTCAGAAGAGTTACATATTATAAATTTCATTTAAAGAATAATTACACACCTCTGATGTATAGGAGAGTAAAAGAAGTTCAATTTTTCAGGCACAGGATAGATACGTTTATTTAATAATGTTACATGCACAAGAGAGCTACCAACCCTTCACAACAAATGAGAGTTGAACTTTGTACCCTATATGCCCAGGATAATACTCATGTTTAATATTTTACGCACAGTCGATTTATGTTCAACTCTTTATGCACAGAATAGTCACGCACGTACAACCCTTCATGCACAGGAGAGTTATTCTCAACCCTTTATCCTCAGGAGAGTTAAACAACTTTAACAATTTATGCACATGTGCTGATAGTTAACGTCCAACTCTTTATATAAAGGAGAGTTACACGTTCAAGTCTTGATGCTTAGCAGGTCCAACCTTTTATGCACAGGAGATTTCCTCGCGTTCAACCATTTATGCATAGGAGAGATAGATTCAATGTTTTTATACACAGGAGAGTTATAAACATCCAATCCTTTATGTACTAGAAAGTTTCACACTATTAACCCCTCGTGTACATTCATTCAATCCTTTTTTGTACAGGAAAATTAAATTGAACTCTTTATGCATAGGGGAGGTACGGGGGTCATTAATAAGATTTGAGACATGCAACAATGAACCATGATATATTTTCAAAGTACTCCCCACCAGATTCTATACTTCGTGCATCCTCTGAAACCACGTCCGGGAGCAGCCACACAACTCATTCTCAGATATTGCACCCAGCTCCTCCAACAAGGCGCCGTCCGGGAGCAGCCACACAACTCATTCTCAGATATTGCACCCAGCTCCTCCAACAAGGCGCCGTCCGGGAGCAGCCACACAACTCATTCTCAGATATTGCACCCAGCTCCTCCAACAAGGCGCCGTCCGGGAGCAGCCACACAACTCATTCTCAGATATTGCACCCAGCTCCTCCAACAAGGCGCCGTCCGGGAGCAGCCACACAACTCATTCTCAGATATTGCACCCAGCTCCTCCAACAAGGCGCCGTCCGGGAGCAGCCACACAACTCATTCTCAGATATTGCACCCAGCTCCTCCAACAAGGCGCCGTCCGGGAGCAGCCACACAACTCATTCTCAGATATTGCACCCAGCTCCTCCAACAAGGCGCCAAGCATTTTCTGGACTGAAATCGATGTCTGCGCATTCGTTCTTCACGTTCGGAAAAAGAATAAGTCACATGGGGCAAGGTCGCGACTTTACAGTGGAAGCTTCGCTAATTCCATCGGCGTCTTTTCCAGAAACTGAAAAAAACTGAATTGTTGCGTTGGATGAGTGGTAAGAGGAATTGTCATTATCATCATCATCATGAACAAATTCGTTTTAGGCCATGTGGCCTGTACGGTAAACCTAGCGAAGATGGTTTTGATCTTTCCACCGATGTTTTGGTTTGCTTCAGTTTCTTCGAGTAATAGGAAGTCCCCTCGGTTGGTTACCAGCCATCCACAGAGCAAGACTAGTGGTAGGGCTGCTACCTTATAGCCTCTAGTCAGGCGTTCAAAATATGGAATTTCCTCCATATTTGATGGAACGGTTATACCCTCCCCCATTCCAATCCTTGGCCAATTATCCTTGATTTATAGAATACTTCGGGGAGATGGACCTCTTTATATCAATTAGCGGTAACTGTCTCTTATACTCTAGCCTAACATAGCCAGATGGCCAAATTTTTAGAAGAAAGTGACCACCTTTTTCTTCTCCACACTCTTGATCCTCTTATCTAGTGACTTTCGTATACACGTTCAACCTTTCATGCACATGAGAGTTTCGTTCAACTCTTTGTGCACAGGAGATATACACATGTTCAACCCTTCATTCACAGAAAAAGTTATGTTCAACCCTTCATGCATAGGATAATTGTGATCAATCTTTCATATACATCATAGTTAGACACGTTCAACTCTTCATGTACAAGAAAGTTGCACACTTAACCTTTCATACAAGGATCATTTACACATGTTCAACCCTTCACGCATAGGAGAATTACAATCAACCCTTCCTACACATAAGAGTTACACGCGTTCAACTCTTCATGTACAGGAAAGTTACACACATTAATCCTTCATGCAAGAATCATTTACACGTGTTCAACCCTTCATGCACAATACAGTTGCTCACGTTCAATTCTTGTGGCGCACACGTTTAATCATTCATCCACAGGAGAATTACACACGTTCAGTCTCTATGCAAAGGTAGTTGCATGATTTCAAATCGTCATGAAGAGAGTTGTATAGTTCAAACCGACATGCCTAGGAGAGTTACATACGTTCAACACTTAATACACAGTAATTACACACGTTCAGTTTTTCATGCACAGGAGAATTGCACAAATTTAACAATTCATGCACAGGATAGTTGCAGAGTTACATAACGTTCAATCCCTCATTCAAAGGGGAGTTATATCCATTGAACTTTTCATGTACAGGAGAGTTGTACACGTTCAACTTCTGATGCATAGGATAGCTACTCAGTTCAAGGACTTCATATAAACATATTATTTTTGTGATATTTTTAAATAGCTGGAGGCATTTCGTTAACCCGAGGTATACAATAAAACTTTTTAAAAAGGTAAAATTTAATTGCAGTGTACGTTGATTATATAATTAACGTTTTTGTTTAATATATTTGCCATAATTCATCACTCCCATTTTTGGATGGCCTACTTTTACGTGCCCCATGCCACCTAATCTTGACAATGAAATACCTAACGGGAGGTACTTTTATTTCTGTTTCATACACTGTACAGTTTTGACCACACAAATACATATGTAGAACCTCTCCAGGTAAATGATCAACCGAATGCTGTGACCACCTCCGAGACGACACGAACATTTAAGATAACTTACACTTTCACTTATACATTTTTAGATACTAAACAAAGCAAATATAATAAGGGCGATTAATGATTATGACAGACAAATGATTTCAATATTATCTGTGAATTAAAATTTCCTGAGTTTTATATCACAGATGAGGAAAACTTGTCCATTTCGGGAATCAAACCGGAGTCGCTGCGTATGAGGTAACTACTATACTCCTAAACAACATCACTAGCCCTAGTCTAATAATTATTAATACTACAACTGGTATATAGCCTATAATAGGCCTATAGTAGACTTAATTTATTCGAGGGTTCGATTCTCGGTGGGGTTAGGACTTTTAAACTAGCCTAAATATTCTAGCGGAACATGACCCTTTGGTCGACTCAGCCTCTGACGGAAAAGATGTCACGTAGGGTTGACACCCCGACTGTCAGTTAAATCTCGTAGGCTGCGATGGGCAGTACATGTGGCACGTATGGGGGATGAAATAGGTGCAGGGAAGCTTCTGGTAGCAAAACCCGAGGGAAAACGCCCAGTTGGTGGACCAAGAATGAGGTAGGAGAATAACATCATCCATGATTTGAGGGAAGTACATTATACAGGGCATGATTGGAAAACATTAGCTCAGGATAAGGATTTATGGAGAGCTTATGCCCGCGCGGCCATGAACCTACGGTTTCGATAGAGCCATTGAGTTAGTTAGTTAGTTAGTTTTAATAATAATACTAATTATTATTATTATTATTATTATTATTATTATTATTATTATTATTATTAATGGTATATTTACCTTGACGTGGTGGAGTGGCTTGCGTGCTTCAATGGCCCCGAGAGCTATGCCGACAGTAGCATTGGTGCCGATAGGGTTACCCATGCCGGAAGGAAGTCAGACGAAAAAAGTACCTTGGTCAAAAGAGTGACGATCTTTCACCTTAAAAGTACAACCGTCAAGAAATGCGGACATGGGTTCAACTGGCGTAAACTTTTCAGGAGGTCAAATAGTCCACCATTCGGTTCTCCGGGCGAGGACTACTTCAGGGAACCCATGCCATTGAGAACAATTATACAGGGAATTATTGGAAAACATTAGCTCAGGATAGGGATGTATGGAGAGCTTATGTCCGCGCGGCCATGAACCTACAGGTTCGATAGTGCCAGTGAGTTAGTTAATATTATTATTATTATTATTATTATTATTATTATTATTATTATTATTATTATGCTGCCTATAAAATTTATACAAAAATAATTACCAACAGATTAAACACAATTTCTGACGCAATTATCCTAGAAGAACAAAATGGTTTCAGACCCAACAGCTCCTGTATAGATAATGTCTTTACGTTAGCACAAATAATAGAAAAACATTGAGAATTTAATATACCAACTTTTATGATATTCATTGATTATCATAAAGCCTTCGACACAGTAAACAGAATAAAATTATGAGATATCTTACATAATGCAGGAATACCCTAGCATTTAATTCAAGCGATTCAAAGCATGTATCATAACACTTAAATTCGAATAAAAATAAATAATCAAATCAGCAAATCAGATAGACTAATATCCCAAGGTGTAAAACAAGGCTGTCCACTTTCCCATCTTCTACTTAATTTATATATGAATGAAATCATAAAATTATGGCAAAACCAATCACAATCACACTTTATGACTGATGGTCGACCCCTTAACTCATTAATGTATGCAGATGATCAAGTAATATTGGCTACTTCTGAAGATCACCTATATATAAAGAGCAGTACATAGATTGTCAAATATAACCCAAGATTATAATTTACAAATTTCGGTGAGTAAGACAAAAACTATGGCATTTCAAGGGAAAATACCGATACGAACTAAAATTGTTATTAACAACAATATAATAGAACAAGTTAATAACTTTACTTATCTTGGCTGCAATCTTTCCTACGACACATGTAAAGACATAGACATAAAATTGGTCAAATTTCAAAAACTTATAGGAACAATAAAAAGCATTCTTTTCCAAAAAGTACGTCTAGATACAATTCTAAAATTTTATAAAACAATGGCTCTTCCAACTCTACTTTATGGTTCTGAAACCTGGACTCTTACTACAGGTAAATTAAATAGGATAGTAGCTGCAGAAATGAATTTATTAAGACCTTTAGCGGGTTATACGCTTTATGATCACATGCGTAATGAAGATATCCGCAAAGCTCTCAACACACCAGCAATAACTGAAATCATTCAAAAATATCAAAATAATTGGCATGAACACCTTCTTAGAATGCCAAACAATAGACTACCTCTACAGCTATTGAACTACAGACCCACAGGGCGAAGAGACCCAGGAAGACCTAAGAAGAGATGGAGGGATCAATTTCTTTCCTGAAGCGGAACAGGCCAATGGCCTAATCCATGCCTGTCATTGATGATGATGATTAATAAATAATAACAACACTAGCCAACAGTGAAAATATAACTGGAATTAAATACATGTTTCATATGTATATAGACCACGCTGATAACGAAAAAGATAATGAAAAGCTCGAATTAGCTATAATTTCCAAGTTAAAGGGGGGTGCATTTAACCCTTTTATGTTATGGTTTTGTTTAGGTTAATTTCAGGCAAGCAGCTATAGGATCATACTTCGAACCTCATTCTCTTCAGAAAAGAACAACCTTTAAACGATACCATTCAAATGTCCCTATCATGTACCCAAGGGGGGAAAATTGAGGGGAAATTGGGATTTTTCCTGAAAAATCCCTTGTTTCTAAGTTCAGACCTCCTGTGTTAATGCACAGATCTCGAAATGAGCTGAAAAATACTGAGAGGTACACGCAATGTGTGTGAAAATTTAATTTTTTTATGTTTAAAAGTGATGACGTCATTACCCTAATGTCTCGACGTACAAGAGCGTATAACTATACGTAACGTGTCTTAACAATGCATCCATGCTCGAAAAAATAAAAAATAAAAGTACCAAAAAAACTTTACTAGAAATTGCTCTCTTTTGGGACTAATGGCAGCTATGGACATTAACTATAAAAATGTTGAGTGGAAATTGTTCATCGACTCCTCCAAAATAAGTATCAAGTGTGTCCTATTGCATTATTAATACATGTTACCATGGATTCCGATTGAGTATGCGCCATACATGAAAGATACTTATGTTAACATGAAAAAATTGTCATTGCGACTGAACTATGTCAAGTTTAAATGACAGATTTCCAGGGATCTGAAAGTCACAGGCATAGGCCTACTGCTTGGGCTACACCAAGTTCCATTGCTTCCTGTGCCTCTGGGATAGCTGCACCAAAGCACATCATTATAGACACAAAGATTGGCTTAAGCAACAATTACTTGAACCAGGACTTCACAATGTTATGTACAAAGCGCTTGTCGAATCCAAGAACATAATTCCTCCTGCTCTTCATGTAAAATTGGGCCATATGAAAAACTTTGTTAAGGCCATGGACAAAACTGTGAAATCATTTCTCTATTTGCGCCAGAAATTTTCAAGTATTTTTAGTAAGGCGGAAGTAGAAGAGTGGATTTTCGTAGGTCCCCAGATACGCGAAATGCACAAAGATGAGCATTTCAACAGCTTACTGACAGGTAATGGAAAGTTAGCTTGGGATGCTTTTGTTCAAGTGTCAACAAACTTTTTAAGAAATAAAGAGGGCAGAAAACTATACGGATCTTCTCCACTGCTGTGCAACATGTCCTTGAAGTTACATTTCTTAGATTCCCACTTTGACTTTTTTCCTGACAACTGTGGTACTGCAAGCGACGAGCACGAGGAACGCTTCCACCAGCAAATTTCGAGCATGGAAATGAGATACCAGGGAAAGTGGAATGCATCAATGTTAGCCAATTACTGCTGGACACTAATCAGAGAATCACCAGCAGAAAACTACAAATGCTAGGCAAAGCGGTTGCGCCTTCAGTGACCTTCCTCCGAGGAATAACAACAAGGTAAATACATGCATAAGGTTATATAAGCAGTAATATAAAGTTAGCATAACTTCAAAACGAGAGCTAATCTTGCATTTTAATCAATATTTTCGTTATCAGCAACCGGAAAACATAATGATTAGCTGTTTCCATGCCAGATACAGAAAAAAAGTAAATTTTTTGTTGGTTAGTGTAATAATAATTATTAGCAAATATTAATAATAATTATTATTATTATCGTTATTATTATTATTATTATTATTATTATTTTGAAGTAAGTAGGCCTATGTATTGAGGAAGGAAATTGAAATGACAAGAATTGTACTTAGTTGCCATGGTAACGGATTACACGAAAAGGACCACCGAGTTTTAATGACTCTGGTATGGAATAAAAAAGACAGGCACATATAACTGAAAGAAAATACATTCACAAGCCCCGTGTGACGGATGTACTATTTAATTAATACTCCCACTCCCCCCACCCCCCGTGCAGATTGTCTGCCGCGAGCAATAGCGACATAAGGAACTAGTCTGACGAGAAACTCTCCACTTACGATACCATTAAGTTCACGTGCCTAGTCTAATATTAAAATACATTGATGCCTACAAAATGGAAAGTATACGATACAATATTTATTCTGCATGGTTAGGTTTTATTATTAATTCATATCCTATTATTTATATCTATTTATTTTTAATTTAGTTCATTGCTGAATTCTCGGGGTAGCGTCGCTGCCCTGTACGCAATAGGCCCGAGTTCGATTCTCGGTCATGAAAAGTTCCCTGGATCATGATTTTTTTTTTGGATTTTCCTCACCCGTAAGAACATGTCAGGAAACTTTAATACCCAAACGGTCGCCGAACATTATCTGGCTATCATAATCATCATCATCATCATCATCATATTCACCAGTTTATTATGAATGTGTGTGAATGGTTTGTTTTGTCTTAATCTTGTGCTGAATCGGAGGATCCCTGACATTGAGCAGATCACTAATTCGGGATGGCTCTCCATATCTTTACTTACTTAATACTTAATACAGGTTTTCCAGTTTACAGCAGTTTGCCCTTGATTCCTGCTTTCCAGAGATTCCTATCTTCCCATTGTCCTTCTTCCATACCCGTCTTCATCATGGCATCATATATTCCCTCATACCTGTTCTTCTACTTCTCCCTCTCTTCCTTCTGCCTGGTACCATCCAATCCAACACCTGTTTAGGCCACTGGTCTTCCGACATCCGTTGTACATGTCCATACCTAGAGCTCTCTTTGTTATCCTATCGATAACAGTTTCTTGTGCATCCATTTCTTGTCTGATATATGTATTTCGAATATGTTGTAGCCTGGATATTCTCATACTTCTCCGTAATCCATCCATTTCTGTCGCCAAGATTCTTTTCTGCATACTTTCATTTATTGTCCAGCTTTCTGATTCATATGTAAGCATACTTTCTATTATTGTTTGTATAATCTCTTTTTTTTTTTTCTGGTCAAATTTCTATTCCATGAAAGACCATTCAGGGATCTAATCGCCTTCCTTGCACAATTTACTCTGTTAATAATATATTTTTTCACAAGTACCAGATGTATCTGTTATCCTTGTGTAGTCAAAACGTATGTGTGTTATCCGCAGTTTATAATCCCTCTCCCGACAGGTCGTTCTAATGTAAGGCCCGGGAGCATAAATGAAGTACCTAAAAGGTGAGAGGTTAAACTTCGATAAAGAAAGAAACTTTTTTTTAATTTTACTTGTTAAATGAGAAATCACAAATGAGTTGAGCTCTTAGAGTGACGTCACACTCGCGACACAAGTAGAATAGTTCGCTTAACGGACGATAAAAAACTGCTTTTACCCTATCTCCTATTCGAAGCGTACATTTATGTAGTCTAATGGAAGCAAAGTTGGCTGTGGTGGACTTAGTGGTTATGCTCCGTGCCTCTAGTTCCGAGGGTCGCGAGTTCAAACACGGCCGGGTCGATGGATTTTTTAAGGTCGGAAAAATCCAAGGAGCAAATCCTCCGGGAGTAAGTTTTAAACCGTGGGTCCCGAGTCTGAAGATTTTCAGGCTTGTAAAAGATCCTTAACCTCAATAAAAAAGGCATGTAAGCAAAATTTACCGTCCTCAACGTCCTCATAATGCATTAGTTGCCTGTCTGATGTCTGAGTGGGTCGGTGTATTGACCGCATGCCATCCATGACATCTAAGAGCAAATAAGATAACTAAATATTAACTTGGTATAGTAACACCTTACAAAGTTACTATTGTAACGCCTCACAAAGATAGGCCTACATAATTGAAGCTAAGGAGTTAGTGTATAAACTGCACACGAAAGCAACAAAAACCTATTTTTTCATCTAGAAGACAGACATAGTGTGTTCCACAAGAAAATGCTCCTATAAGCATGGGTCCTAAAATAAATATCTCAGTAGCGGTGCCGAGGAATTAATATTACTATTTTTTTTTTCAGTTGTCGTACAAGCCTACAACTTAAAATCAGTACACCATGTTTTGAACTTCAATCTTCAATGTACGAATTTTTGAGTAGGCCTAGGCCTTCATTCATATGCCAGCTTACCATTCTGCCCTAGACTATATACAGTATACGTGATTCCATAAACACCCCTAGTACCATGAATACAATAGTGTTACAACGTTTGTGTGACTGTTTTTTTAACGTAGGCCTAGTCATTCTGGTAGAAATCACACTAGGGCCTATTGTGTTTTTAGATATAATGATTTTTTTTCTTGTTAATATAAAATTATGCAGTATAAGTGAGCGTTACCATTTATAACACTTTTATTTCCGTTTACCAGACTTTTTTAAGTTTATTTCACAATACTCTAAAATTATGATAAAGGTAAAGTTATGCCACTACAGGCCATTATGAGAACCTTAGGATTGTAGAAGGTTAAGGCTCCCACTTTTTCTAGGCAATCGGCACTTGATGTCAGCCGGGTTTTCAGCCCCCAGAACAAGCGTCTGGTACTCATTTCCGTTAAAGACTGAGTTGGCCCAGTGCAATGGGGCAACCAGAAGATTTAGATCAATTTAAAATCCTGACCTCACCAGGACTCGAACCCTCGATCTTCTGGTTTGTAGTGTATTATCTTAACCAACTACGCTAGGGTATACCAGCTATATAAGTTACACACACACACATATATATATATATATATATATATATAGGCCTATATGGAATGATAAGAAAAATAAATGCCTGGACGAGATTCGAACCCAGATCTCTGAGTCTGTACCTCAGCGTGATATCCATTACTCTACTAGGCGAATCCAATTCAAACACTTATTTTTCTTATATATGTATTATACTCTCCATTATTACTAGATGTCGCGAGAACTCGGTCTTCACCGCCATCTAGTAGCTGTTCTCGCGACATCTAGTAATAATAGAGAGTATAATACATATATAAGAAAAATAAGTGTTTGAATTGGATTCGCCTGGTAGTGTAATGGATATCACGCTGAGGTACAGACTCAGAGATCCGGGTTCGAATCCCGTCCAGGCATTTATTTTTCTTATCATTCCATATTAAGCTTGCATTGCTCAATGTTAAACATTTAATTATAACATATATATATATATATATATATATAGTTGGTTAAGGTAATACACTAATAGGCCTATAGGCCTATATATATATATATATATATATATAGCCTATATATTATAACGGACTTAGAGATTTTTGAAAGAACGGTGATTGTATAAATAAATTACCATTAAATTGATTTATTCCTCTTGCAGGTCTAAATGTATTCCAATTCTTAACAGTGACTGTCTTTTTAATGTTAGTTTATAAACTGAAGGCGTATCATTAGTGAACAATTTTCACTTAAAGACCGAGTGAATACATATATAAGAAAATAAATAGTGGATTTCATAAAAAAAAACAAATTAGTATGGTTATGTCAAAAGAATGGTAGAAGACAGATTCCCAATAAGAATACTAGATGTGTGCCACTTGAGAGAAGAAGAAGAAGAAACTGCCAAAAATAACGTGAATTGATGGTGTTTTGAGCAGCGTACTAGATGTGTGCCACTTGAGAGAAGAAGAAGAAGAAACTGCCAAAAATAACGTGAATTGATGGTGTTTTGAGCAGCGTACTAGATGTGTGCCACTTGAGAGAAGAAGAAGAAGAAACTGCCAAAAATAACGTGAATTGATGGTGTTTTGAGCAGCGTACTAGATGTGTGCCACTTGAGAGAAGAAGAAGAAGAAACTGCCAAAAATAACGTGAATTGATGGTGTTTTGAGCAGCGTGAGGTAAAAGAGATTGTCGGACGATGGAGGTTGGAATGACACAGAGATGTGGAGACAGTCGCAGGAAGATGTGAAACATTGTTACACCTGATTAAATAGCCTACGTAACATAGATTGAAATGTTCTGAAAAAAAACTTAGGCCTATAAATGTAATTTACAGCAAATTTTAACTTTTGTAACATAACTTATAATTAGTACGTAGTATTCACATAGGCGTGTAAAGAGTGGAAGAGAACTCTATTCACGAAGTTTCAAAATGTTATTCAGGTTGAATATTTTGATAAAGTTATGCAGTGAATTTTACTGATATGTTAGACCTAGGGCTATAACATGGATGACGTTCTGAACAGTTTGTTTTGCTTCATTACTCATATAATTTTTGTATTGGTTGTTTCACAGCTTATGATTTTACAGTAGGTTAGCCATTTCGGGTGACTATTTAACTCATGCCCCAGATGGGAGTCAATGACCAATCACTTTCAATGATTTCTGTTTTACAACCAATCAGAGTCGTGTTTCACGAAATATTTATCACTGTTATAATTACCATTTAAAGAAAGCTCCTCCTTTTTAACATTCTGAACAGGTCTGACCATTATTTTGCAGTGACTGAGCCTGTGAGAAATACAGCTACCAGATTATATATATAGGCCCTACTGCATGAATGTCAACACATGCCGCATGCGGGAGTTAATATAAAAACATTTGTAGCAATTGATTATACCACCAAAAAAAGAAACCACTCTTTGCACTTTCTTAAATGTAGGCTATTTTTTCCCAGGTAACAATCCAGAAAAATATAATTGTCATATTTACATCATACGACATCAGAAATGAATTAATATACAGTTTCATGTGTTTTATTTTTTCTCCACTAGAGAGCATTCTTACAATATTGCGTTCCTTTGGCAATAAATAGTATGATCTGGTTGCAGTGATAAACAAAAGAAGCAGATGAAGCGTACCTATCGTTTCTCATTTGTTTTCAAACATCGCCGTTTACATTAAACTTATAAATATTTTAAAATAACTATAGTTAAATAATGATTTGTGAGTAAACAGCTTAATTTTATTCGTTAAATAGTCCTAACAAATGCCACTCTTGATTTCCAAATTCTCTAGATAAATTGGAAATCACTCGTGGCATTACTTATGATAATTAGTTTAATCATGTTTTCATATGTTCTATCTAATATATCGGAAGCTGTATTGTCCCGGTACAAAGGACATGTTACGTTCCTAACATATCGGAAGCTGTATTGTCCCGGTACAAAGGACATGTTACGTTCCTAACATATCGGAAGCTGTATTGTCCCGGTACAAAGGACATGTTACGTTCCTAACATATCGGAAGCTGTATTGTCCCGGTACAAAGGACATGTTACGTTCCTAACATATCGGAAGCTGTATTGTCCCGGTACAAAGGACATGTTACGTTCCTAACATTATTAACATCACTTTACCCTGAAATAAGTCCTCAGAGACCGTGGGTTCCTTATAAAAAATACACAACTAAAATCCAATGGTCACTAAACTACTAAGCTTGATGGCGCGAGAGGCCTATAAGGTCCTTGACCTACCAGACAGCTGCTGACCTATCATGCACATGTGTTAATCACAGAGGTAGACGATCATCCAGCCAGGGTAGAGGTGACATGTGGTCAGCACATAGGATTCCCCAACCGTTCGTTATAGCTGGTTTTCTTAACCTGGAGCCGCTACTATTGTAGCTACCCAAATTCCTCACGTTGATAGGTGACCGATATTCCAAGAGAAAATGTCTTCCCCCATGAGGACTCGAACCAGCGCAAGTCTCACAGCTCTGCGCCAAAGCATCTTGTCTTAACCACTCGGCCACGACGAAGGACAAAAAGAAACCTTAGACCTACTCAGGAAACTTGTCCCGATCGGGTATAGAACCCGTGCCCGCTGTGTAAGAAGGCAGCACTCTACCTCGAGACCACAGCGGTGAACTACCAATGATCACATTATATTACATAACTGTAAGAAACTGAGGCTGGAAGTCAATATCAATAGGCTATAGCAGAATAAGTTATATGGCCACACGTATAAATACGTCATTAAATGAGCATGGACACTTAACAACAAAGGAGGGAAATTTTGAAGAAGTTCCGGAATTCAAATACAGTATTGTAGCATTAGGCATATATCGAACTTAGAGTTAATAGGCAAACCCCCACCTGTTTAGCCATTTAACCAATAGGCTACTAGTGAAGTTCATGGTAAGTTCCCGTTGAGGTATTAGTTCACAGTAACACCTCATTCTCATCGTGTGCCTGGCGACGGTCTTATTTGTTGGAGGTTGAGTACTTCGCTTGTTGCTCATCCGTCTACGACGACGGTAGTGCTTGTAGGCCTAGTCTCGTGGTCCCTAGTTAAAAATTGTGAATATTCATATTAATATACGTAAAGTTATTTGTAACGTCAATTATGTTTAGTTATTACTCGTAATAAAACTTATAATAGTTACCAAAGTGATCTACAAATTCTTTCTGGACATAAAAATCCCAGCGACCTACCAGAGGACTTTTCGACCATTGAATCTAAATTTAGTCGTGTTGCGGGTTTGTTAATTCGATCAACATTTTTTGGATCTTATTTTTCGGCAGTGAATCAACATTGTGGTCATGCTTATGCAACATTTATAAAATATCTATTGATGTGTATCATCATAGGCATACCAATAAGTTCACGTACAACCCGTTGTACAACGCTCCATAAATCCCTATTCTCTGCATCACTATCGTTAATCCCCTCGACCCCAATACCCCTATGCATTCCTTGAATCCAAACTTCTTTTGGTCTTCCATTTTTTCTGTTGCCATCCGCTTCAAAATGTAGTTTCATCTTAGATATCCTCTCATCCGTCATCCTCTTTACGTGGCCAAACCATTTAAGTTCCATTACATGATGTGCCAAATTATAGCAATCTTCGTGTCTCCAACTTTGAAAATTAAGCATCGTCTAGAATTTTGGTAAAATAATCGCATAATGTTCTTTAGACAATCTCCTGGTGGCGTGTTACTTGTATTACTGTATGTCTGTTGCTGTAAGCCTGTAATTATTGACAGCTATTTATAGTAATTCTCGATTTTTGATTCACTGGTTTCTAACGACTTTTATAATAATAGTAATAATCCATATAGATATATGAATATTACTGTTGATTAATTATTTTATAACATAATTTAAACTTTTATTCATAAGGGGTAAAATTTAAATGTGATTTGACTTGTTTTTATACGGCTTTTTTTTTTACTATTCGATAAATGTAAGAGGCTATCTCTTTTTCATATAGCTTAATTTTATCTATTTTTAATTTAAATAATTTTATATCAATCAATGTATTTAGATTTCTGTAGTCTAAATAAATAAATTTCAACTACAGAAATTGAAAGAAGAATAACTGATGTAAGAAGAACGAAGAAAACTATATTTCAAGATCTGTTACAAACCTGGGCAGTAAGTAGAAAACAAGCCAACAAGCTGCTAGCAGTAGAAATGTATTTTTTGGAGGCGATGGACAAGAATTTCAAGAAGATATAAGGTAAGAAAGACCACGATAAGAGAAATTATGCAAGTTGAAAAAAAAACATATTAGGAAAAATACAAGAAAAAATGTTGAAATGGTATGGATACCTCTTAAGAATGGAAAAAGAGAGATACGAAAGAAGATCCTTAATTGGAAAGCTAATGAAAGAAGTGGAAAAGGCAGGTCTAGAGAACGATTGATGGATGGAGTGAAGAGAAGTATGGAAGCTAGAGATTTGAGGGAAGAAGATTGTTTTAGACAGGAATTCCTGGCGACAAATCAGTTTGGGTTGAAGGAGAAACACTGCATTGTAGAATATTCCTAAATAAAAAAAATATTTAGACATTATGGACAGAAATAACGACATGTAATTAAAAAAAACTTGAAGTACCAACACTGATCGTTTCACATTACTCAATTCAATTCTGCTGGCTGCTATATGGCCTTCGTAAAAAATAGAAGAGGGCACGATTTTGAATACATAGAGAGTATAGAAACAGTAGGCCTATACATACCAGTCCGGTAGATGTCAGCACTATCACATAGAATGGCCACACCTCCGGACCACACAAGCAGTCTCACATTCAAACATACATTATGCCTTCCAGCTGCAGAACCGCTTATCTCCAGTCCTAATTACTGCCATATACCATCTCTGGTACAGAGTAACTATTCCCGTTAACCCGCTGCAGAGGGTCAAACCAATATCCTAGCGAACCTACCCTTTCCACACACCTTACCCTTTATTTCTCTCACTTAAAATACTATCTTAATATGGAGCCACCCTTCCCTGCCATTATCGGCATTTCTGTTTATGTCCTCTGATACTGTTCCCATATTTCCTCTTCTTATGTCTACTTTGCCCTTATATATATATTTTATTCAATTAACTCATTTATTTTTTCCTTACCATTGTCACTATATTTTCATTTTTGTGATAGCTACTGTCTCAATGTTTATAAACCTTCTCTCTCACTATCTTCATACCACTATTAATTTTATTCTGTCACTATCTTAATATTTCAATAACTTATTTCTTATTTGTAAATATACCCGTATTTCAATCTTTAACAACAAGTTTTCCCTTTTTTTTTCACTGTCACTGTATCCATATTTTCGTATTTTATTATTTTCTATCATTGGCCTCACGTTTTAATGTTTTATCTGTCAGTGTCCCCATAATTTACTTTTTCCTCTCTCACTTCAAATTTCCCTTGGCCCTTTTCTTTCGGCCCATATTCCATCAGTCACTGTAGGCCTATGTTTAATTAAATAGACAGGATGTTAAAAATAAAATACATTAAAATCGAAGGTGAATGTATACGACCTCAGGCAACATACTGCACTTTGTACTTTCAAGTAGTTGAGTGACAAGGATCGGTTGGTTATGTCACTGTTACATGTAGTAACAACAATGCGGATCGGTGATCATACTTACATCTGTTACCGTACAGTCTGTGACGTCATCAGCCCATTCAAACTGCTCCTCTGCTTTATAGATATCGAAATGACACCATTAAACTGATTTTCACAAAACCAAAGATTTAATGTATCGGTAGATAAAAATGGTCCCGCGCTGTAACATATAAGGCAAGATGCCTTGGCGCAGAGCTACGGGACTTGCGCTGGTTTCGAATCTCCATGGTGGAAGACATTTTTCTCAAGGAATTTCATTCAGCATCATGAGGCATTTGGATAGCTACAATAAGTAGCGGCTCCAGGTTGAGAAAAGCAGCTGTAACGGCTGGGGGGCCCGATGTGCCGACCATATGTCACGCCTACTCTGACTATATGATCTCTACCGCTGTGATTAACAGCGGCTGGTAGACCTGTCACGCAATGGAGTTAGTTTGTTTTTTGTACATAAAAATGAATGAATCAACATTTTTAAATACAACTTAAATGTATGTTACAGTCAACTACTAACCTCTTTTTGATAATGCTATAAAACTGAAAATTCACTAAACCTACTTCTAGGTCTATAGAAAGTGTAATAAACATTTTCACAACTTTAGAGAAAATAATTAGGCCTATAGGCTACGAAATTAAATTACCGGTAACTTACAATTTGTTATTTATTATTGTATAGCTGGTTTAACTTGGCAGAGAGAGAGAGAGAGAGAGAGAGAGAGAGAGAGAGAGAGAGAGAGAGAGAGAGAGAAGGAGAGAGAGAGAGAGAGAGAGAGAGAGAGAGAGAGAGAGAGAGATGGAGATACAAGGGTAGATCGTTGGCCACTTTAGTCCAGATACAAAAGAAAGAACCCACTCTGTTGTCAGTTTTCCTCTTCCCCCTTAGCCCCTATTAACATCAGGTGAAGAAATACCGAAAACTCTGGTGCGAGTGAGAGAGGTGAGTACTGTTGTCTCATTCTACAAATTTCTCGTAAAGTTAAGCCAGAGAGACTATAATATCCTCACCGTAAGGTTTCAAATTATTCAGGATACCAACTGAGAACAGCTAAATTCATAGAACCCCTTTTCTTTATTAAAAATGAAGGTGAATGATTGTTTATAACGTAATAAAACAACAGGTCTGTTTATTCAACTTTAACACTGATTTACACCTAATTTTTGCGATATTTGTTTAGTAATTACAGTTATTGCAGTTTGGTTTCACAGGATCAAATGCACTTTAATTTTAAAAATGCAGTACTGAGTATAAAAAACAAAGGACGAATCACTAGATAAGGTGTAACATGGCTTCTCAGCATACTGTACGTTATCTTCTGCGGAGGGATTAATCCAGGTAGGCTATCAGGTATACAATACTATTACACTCGCTAGAAAGAAGGCATGTTACTACCTGAACTAACTTATGCTAATAATGTAAATGTCCGTCGATGAGTCACGGTCTGTAATCTCTATCTTCTGCTGGTGTGAACGAGTTCGATCCCCGATATTTTAAATTTCCACTTTGGGTTTGGGTGTTTATCTTATAGTTGCATTTGTATGCAGAAGTAATAAAGAAAACAGAGGTAAGAACAATATGAAATCAAATAGGGTAACAGAAAAGGGAAAACAATTGACTGACCCAATGAAAAATCTCGCCTCACTTCATTTATTTATTTATTTTTTCTTTATTAGGAATTTCTCTACAATACAGTAGTTTTCCTACAACCCATTGTACAACCATCCATAAATCCATATTCTCTGCATCATTCTCATGAGGATTCCTCTCGACCCCATACTCCTATGCACTCCTTGAATCCACGCTTCTTTTGGTCTCCCATTTCTTCTGTTGCCCTCCCTTCAAAATTTAGTTTCATGTTAGATATCCTGTCATTTGACATCCTCTTTACGGTGGCCAAATCATTTCAGTCTTCTTTCTTTAATAACTTATGAGAACATGTTTTTTGTGAACCGCCTAGCTTCACTTTGGGACTAGGATCTGCCTGTCATAATCCAGGAGAAATGGGGAGTGATGGATAAGTAACATCTTAAAAAAACCAGGGTTCAATCTGGCCCCGATGGTAGTACCCTGTGAGGGTTCCTTGCCAGGTTACGGTAACTGCTCCCTTGTAGGAAGACTTGTTTTTCTTCAAAGGCTAGAAGAAGAAAACCTTGAATAATATTCAGCTGGTCCTCCAAGTTGGGGGTTATAACGATGGGTCAGCTTCCCGTCTTATGGAAAAAAAATTAACTATGCTAAAAAAAAGCCAATGTGAAGAATAGAGGCAGGATTGACCATATACGACAAAAGCAATGAAAAGGGACATTCAGTATTGGATGCTGGTACGTACGGACGTACAGGGGTTGTCTACTAAAGTAAATACCGTTCTTCTAGATGAAGAGGGGAGATGAAGTGGACATCATAGTTTTGTCAGAAACAAAGCCTCGCTTTATGTTAGCGTAAATATAACATTATGATTAATATAAATGGTAAAGTGATCAAACTACAGGCCTCAGGAGGTCTTTGGGTAGAAGGAGGTTAAGTCACCCGTTTTTCTAGACAATCGGCACGAGATGTCAGCCGGGTTGTCAGCCCTGCGTGAAGGCAACATTTAAGCCTAGAATAAGTGCCTGGTACACATTCATGTTAGAGGCTGAGCCTAGGGCCATGATGCCATGAGAAGGTTTGGGTCAGTTTAAAAATTCTAACTCCATCGGGACTCCTGCTTTTAGGAAATTAATGGTACAGGCACTACAGTGATACTGTTAAGTTGATCAGTAGCAGAATACATAATATTAAATTAGTGTATCTTTGTGTTGAACATAATTATAAAAGAAACAGCTGCAGTATGAAAAGTGTATAGAAAAAATAATGCAGCGATAATATCTAGCTGTGACGTAACTCGGGGCGTCTGAGATATCCCGAGAAATAGGTTTATGGCTGTAGGCCTACATACTCATAACTTACTCATTATGAAAAGCAGGTAAGTTTACAATAAAAGTGCAAGTAAAAATATCTGTACTTGAAGTTTGTTCGGTTTGCTATTCAAATTATACAACATATTGTATCTGTCTCATTCCAGATCAAAGCAACGGTGAAAGGCGTATCTCATTTCCATTGGACGTAGTAAAATAAAATTTATAAATTTAAACGATAACTTAGTTTAATTACACATACCTACAGATCACGTTTATTTAGGCTTGTATTTCCAAATAATTTGTATGTATGTATGTATGTATATAGATGAATAATATAATCGTACACTGGTATCTGGTGACAGTTAAAATTATACCAGCTATCTTTGATTTTATTTGTTGTTGCTATAAAATATAGGGATTGCTATAAGCACCGAGTAAATATGTTGATGTTGGCTGTACTTATAACAATGTTTTATGCATGACTGTAGGCAAAGAATGACCATCTGACTGTTAAAACACAATGTTTTTACTCTAAAATAGTGTAATTTACATAGGAACGTTTTGGTAGCAACACCCTTAAGCACAAACCGCAACTCTCATTATTTCTGTCACCAACATGTTTAACATATCCGGTATGTTTCCGAGAATAATTCTCAGAATTACTCATTCAGACAACGAACTCGAATCCTCTTAAAAACGAGATCCTATGAATTTACGTTAAAAATTATGAACACTGTAATGTTTTAAAATAGACAAATAAAGAAAAAAGAAGCTAATCTACATAATTCTTGAACAACATATAATTAATTGTTCTATATATAGCGGTGTCAACAGGAAAACCCATGGACAAGCTGGAGTAATGATTTGGATTAATAAAACCATAAGAAATAAAATGCAACACTACACTTACTGAAATGAGATATCTTCGGAGGACTGCAGGATACACACTACTAGATCACAAAAAAAATGAAGACATCTTAGAAGAATTACACATGGAATCTTTAGAAAACAAAATTTCTGATTATAAGTCAAGATGGATACAACATGTTCATCGAATGGAAGATCACAGAATACCCAAACTAATGTTAAGATATCAACCTGCAGGAAGAAGAAGACCAGGACGTCCACTGAAAAGACTTCTGGATGGTGTTTCTCTTGAGGCCGAAACAGGTCAACAAATGGCCTAAATTCGTAAATGTACTATGATGATGATGATGATTATAGGGCATATAAGAGACAAAACGATAATTATGAGGGACTTTCTCGTCGTCCTTTTCTATCTTTAAGGTTTCCCAGACCAGTTTCAATTATGTGGTTAAGTGAGAGAGAGCAGTAAGTTACCATGACCAAACTCGTCAAGATTGTGATTCTGATCATACATAGGAACGTCTGTAGTGACCTTCAGTAACATGGCGCTACTATCGCAAAGCGAATTGCTTATGTTATCGTAAAGTGAGAGACCGGAAATACAGTTAGCGTCAGATGGAAATTCTGGTGAACCTAGCGCAAGTCAATGTGAAATGGAACTTCTTTCTGATCTTCACAGACACGGCGATGTTATCGTAAAGTGAGAGACCATAGAAACATACCAAATTTGAAATGACAAATGTGATATTAAAAATATCGTGATAAATTAATACAAAAATAAAATATTAATGGTAAAATTAATCTATAGTTTCTATAATTCTCAGCACATAACAAAACTTGTAGTTATATGGGTCCACCGCTGTGGTCTCGAGGTCTTGTCATGCAGCGGGCCCGGGTTCGATTCCTGGTCAGGATAAGCTTCCTGAGTGAGATTTTTTTTCAGATTTTCCTCACCTGTAAGTCAAATGTCAGGAGGCTTTGAAGCCCAAAAGGTCCCCGAACATCATCTGGTCATCATCATCATCATCATTCCACTTTGTGGAAAGCAAGGGGAAGCTACCACATTTGCAGTGTAATTCCCTAGTAGGCCCTAAAGCTGCAAAGCATAGCATGAAAGTGCTATCATTACAGTGAAAGACCTGGCCCATGGCAGAACACTATAGAATACAATATTTGATAGTGTATTTCGTGATTTGAGAAGTCTGATAAGAAAAGTCATTATAGCTTTGATCCTCATTTTTCTGATAAAGAAGTTGGTCTGTAACGTTATAACAAAGTGAATTAAAATTACACATTCAATAATATAATTAACCGTAGAAGAAATAATCTATAGAGTCTATACTGTCAACTATGGTGACGTAGGCTCGAATAGATTTTAATTCTCTATCTTGGGTTTGAGTGCTCCTAGCACCCTCTTTTCTACAGATCTGTTTAGTCATTGGTTCAAAGTTCCTTATTAATGCTTTCTTCCATCCACAATTTGTCAATTTCATCACCAATATATCTCCAGCTCCCTACACTCATTGTCTTCACATATTTCTAGCTGTATTTCTATGTCGAACATTTTCACTAGGCCTATTCCTCTTCCTTCCAGTTTTGGCTAGCTTTCTTTGCAATACCATTTCCAAGCAGAAAAAAAAATAAACTTAGTAAAACATTTAGGACAATATAGTCTAATATATAAGCCTAATCAAGCTGTTGGTTTATACGTATTATTCCCTTAACTCTTAAACTACTCCAATCCATGACGCGACAGTCTAGAAAGCTATGGACCTTGCATCTCATGTCCACATATGTTAATCACAGAAGGGTCGTTAAATTGTTAATGGGAAGTAAGTTTAACGTTTTCTGATTATAAATAGGGAAAGGAAAGGTATAAAATAATAATAAAAGTGTAGGGAATAGAATAAATGTAATTAATATTAATTTGGTATAAGGATATCATATCTGTACCACCAGCCGTTTTAGTTACTTTGCTCAACTTGGAGCCTTTATTTATTTTAGCATCCAAATTCCTCATGATTATTGGTGGGCACCTGTCAATACTATCCCAAATTCTATGAGAAAAAGTCTTTCCCCACTGGGACTCGAACCATAGCAACTCCCATATATTGCACCCAAGACATTGATGCATTTAACCATTCGGGACCCTTCTCTTGCTAGAATGGATACATTTGCGTCCCTATATTATTTTTGTAAACCATCTTTTAATTTTACTAATTAAAAATAAGGTAAGTTTCTAGGCATGTTTGAAGCAGTTTTATGTCAAAATAACAACTCAAAATAAAAGAATACTTTCTTGTCGCCAGATTCAAATATGAAATGTTGAAGGTGACATTTCATTTATTCTACTGTTTAAAGGTTAAACAGCCTTCCATTATCAAGCCTGTGTGTGTACAATCTACACTGCTCAAAAAAATTAGGGGATATTGTAGAATAACCTATTAAGACTATGTTTTTTGGAATAGTATTAGATGCAATCTTACTTACTTACTTACTCACTGGCACTATCGAACCCGTAGGTTCATGGCCGCGCGGACATAAGCTCTCCATACATCCCTGTCCTGAGCCAATGCTTTCCAATCATTCCCTGTATAATCTACTTCCCTCAACTCATAGTTAACGTTGTTCTCCCGCCTCATTCTTGGTCTACCAACTGGGCGTTTTCCTACTGGCTTTCCTACAAGAAGTTTCCATGCACGTCTTTCATTTCCCATACGCGCAACATGTCCTGCCCATCGCAGTCTATGAGACTTACTGTTCTTATTATATCTGGCTTCCTATAAAGACCATGTAGTTCATTGTTATGTAGTCTTCTCCATTCACCTGTCTGTTCATCTCTCTTTGGTCCAAAAATTTTCCTAAGAACTTTATTCTCAAATACTCGTAATCTTCTTTCCTCCCTTAAAGTAAGAGTCCATGTTTCGCACCCATATATTATAACTGGTAGAATAATAGTTTCATATATTTTCAGTTTAACGTTTTTTGAAAGGAGTTGGGACATCAAAAGTCTCTGCAATGCATAATAGCACGCATTTCCAGAATTGAGCCTATGTTTAATTTCTTTGTGCATCTCATTCCTATTTGTGATTATTGTTCCTAGGTATTTGAATTCAGCCACTTCCTCAAAATTTCCCTCATTTGTCATTAGCTGTCCATTTCCATTATATACTGAATTTCTACGTGTGACCATATATTTAGTTTTACTAATATTTACTTCCAGTCCTAATTTCTTAGTGTTACTCAATAGTGTGTGCGTGTTGGCCTTCAGTATCTCCTCGCTATCGGCCAGTAGTACTACATCATCAGCATAAACTAACAGCTTATTAATACCATTCAGTTGTAAACCTTCCTCATTCTCTAAAGATTTAATGGCATGCTCTAGTACAAAATTAAATAGTAGAGGAGATAGTGCATCTCGTTGCTTCAAGCCATTCTGGATTTCAAAACTATCTGAAAACTGTTTGCCTACACGCACCCTACTCTTTGAGCCATTTAGACACATTCGTATAAGTCTAACTAACTTTTTAGGAATTCCGAACTCCAGCAGGATACTATATAACTTCTCCCTCTTAATTGAATCATATGCTTTTTTGAAGTCTACATATAGTTGATGTACAGTACCATTATATTCCCATTTCTTTTCTAAAATCTGTCTTATACTAAAAATCTGATCTGTTGTAGACCTGTTTCTTCTAAATGCACATTGATGATCTCCTAGAATATCATCAATATAGGGAGTAAGTCTGCTGACTAATATATTTGTTAGAATTTTGTACGAAGTTGAAAGTAAGTATTAGATGCAATCACTTTCTATTATTCCAAGATAATGTAAATAAGAGTTTGAAGTTGTTACATAACCTCGGTACCACACCAGAGGGCAGTGTCTGTACTGTTGATGTGAAAGGGTGGTGTGGGGGTGAATGTTTTGTTGCTGTTTTTAAATCCAGTCCAGTTTTCAATTAGTGAATGACTTGCTTTAGGGACAGTGATGCCTCAACAACGTGATTTACCTGAGCCAATGGCTTGGAGGGCCATAGGAAGGATGGAAGCTGGACAGACACAACAAGAGGTGGCACAAGCCATTGGGTGTCTCAAAGCGTGATTTCCAGACTTTGGAATCATTTTCAAAGAACATACTGTTCACAGAAGAGCCGGACAAGGTCGACCAAGGGCAACAACAGCAAGGGATGACCGTTACCTCTTGTTAACAGCCCGTCGTAATAGACAGCAGAATGCAACTCAACTGCGAAATACACTTCAAACAGCAACAGGACGCAGGGTGTCAACTCAAACTGTCCCTAATCGACTGCATGGAAGTGGTCTCTATGCCCGTAGGCCCATGGTGTGTACCAGGTTAACTCCACAACACCGTAGAGATCGCAGAAACTGGGCGGAGGAACATTGTGGGTGGAGCCATGCTGAATGGAGATCACTTCTTTTTTTCTGATGAGTCGCGATTCAACGTGGAATGTGATAGTCGGCGTGTATTCATCTGGAGAGAAAAAGGGACACGAAACAATCCAGATTTTGTACGTGAAAGATCCCCATATGGTGGCGGTGGATTGATGGTGTAGGCTGGAGTCAGTAGTGGTGGACGTACGGACCTCTACGTTATCCAAGGTGGTACTTTGACTGCGGTAAGGTATAGAGATGAGATTCTCCGACCTTTTGTCGTGCCTTATGCTGATGCCATAGGTGATTCTTTTCTTTTTATGGACGATAATGCACGACCCCACAGAGCTGGCTTGGTGGACGACATGCTGGAAGTGGAGGGTATCGAGCGTATGCAATGGCCAGCTTCCTCCCCGGACTTAAATCCGATTGAGCATGTGTGGGATGCATTAGGCAGGTGCATTGCAGGCAGACCAGCACCTCCCACAACTGTTCCAGAGCTGCACATTGCTCTTATGGAAGAGTGGCCACGTATCCCCCAAGAACTCATTGCTAACCTCATTGCATCAATGCCATACAGGTGTGAGACATTGCTGGCCGTTCGAGGAGACCATACACCATACTAAACAAACATTTTCACCCATGTTAATGTTGCTTTGTTTGTTTGCCATATTCCTAATCAGAATCTCTTTGACATCTGGTGTGGTACAGAGGTTACGTAATGACTTCAAACTCTTGTTGACATTCTTTTGGAGTAATAGAAAGTGATTGCATCTAATACTGTTCCTAAAAACATAGTCTTAATAGGTTATTCTACAATATCCCCTAATTTTTTTGAGCAGTGTAGCTCTGGATTTTTATTGCTTTTAATATATTAGTACTTTTACTATCTGACCTATATAGCGTGTTATTAATGTAATTAAGTTAATTCTCAATAACTTGTATAGGGCTTATGTGTAATTTGAAGGGGAAGAAACGTCCTAGGGAGTTATCTTCGTCAGATAATAATAATAATAATAATAATAATAATAATAATAATAATAATAATAATAATGTTGGACGCCCATTTACTAGATGGGAGGATTCATTAAATCCGACTTGATGTGAAAACAGGTCAAAAGGCCTAATTTCATGAAGCAGAAGAAGAAGAAGATAATAATAATAATAATAATTATTATTATTATTATTATCATCTGACAAAGATAACTCCCTAGGATAATAATAATAATAATAATAATAATAATAATAATAATAATCATTATTATTATTATTAATAATTATCGTTATTATTATTATTATTATTATTATTATTATTATTATTATTATTATTAATTATTATTATTATTATAACACTAATATGGACAGAAACCACCTACTGATGTTTTATTGTTTTAATTTACTGTTGTGTTATTTGTTTACTCATAATTATGGACAATGACTTCTATCAAGTCCCCTGCATTTGTATAAATAAATAAAATAATACATTTTATCACGGAATTTCGGCCTGTTTGGGACCGGCGATGCCTACGCAATATTTTGAGGAATTTGTATAGCTGGAATAAGTAAGGGCTCAGGTTTAAGAAAACCAGCTATAACGGCTGGGGACCCCGACATGCTGACCATATCACACCTATATTTACTGGCTGGATGATGTGAATTTTTTTTACCATTGTAGGCTACCCGACCAGGCTTGAAGTCTCATGGGGAGGACGTCAGCCCTAAGAAAGTATTATAGAGGACGAAAGGAAAAGTAAGAAAACAAAGGGCTATTGACTAAATTTTATATACGTTTAAAATGAGAAAATAAGCGTATAATTATGTAAATGTTAATTTTAATAATAGTTATTGAAGAGAAATAATAGCTCCTTGGTCTACCTGCTATTACACTTCAGTCTTTATGAAATGAAATGTAAAAATATTTTCCTAGACTGTCATTTCTGAGAAAATACAATAAGAGAGTAAGTTACCATGAAGGAATGCAGGTCGACCGGGTCATAGAGCATAGAAATGGTCTTGACATTAATGTCACTCCGCTTCTTAACGACGTCTTTTCTTGCGTTAAGCACTTACACTTGTAATTACAAAATATGAGTTATGCGTCCTCTCCAGTCCTATATAACAGAATTACTGTGTCATCTAATGTTAGGGTAGCATTCCTCCATACAGTCATTTTATCTTGTTTCAAACATATGGGACGTACCGCACAGTAAATTCGTGGATTAACTACTTTTGCTTTCTTTTACATGTAGCCTAGGCCTATATCGCATTGTTCACAGTAAGCCTATGTTTTGTTTAAACGTGTGACATGTAGCTTATCGCAAACACATTCATTAACAACTTATACTTTCATTTTATCCATAGATAACATTGTTCTCAGTAGAGGAACTTCGGGTAATTTGGACCCCTGTTTTGAATTTGTTGTTTTTTTCTTTTAATTAAGGGATTTGGATATTGTTTAATTACGGTGACTATTTAACTCATGCCCCAAATGGGAGTCAATGACCAATCACGTTTCAATGAGTTCTGTTTTACAACCAATCAGAGTCGTGTTTCACCAAATATTTATCAGTGTTATAATTACCATATTAAAGAAAGCTCCTCCTTACAATATTGCGTTCCTTTGGCAATAAATAGCATGATCTGGTTGCAGTGATAAACAAAAGAAGCAGTAGAAGCGTACCTATAGTTTCTCATTTGTTTTCAAACATCGCCGTTTACATTAAATATATAAATATTTTAAAAATAACTATAGTTAAATAATGATTTGTGAGTAAACAGCTTAATTTTTTCGTTAAATAGTCCTAACAAATGCCACTCTTTATTTCCAAATTCTCTAGATAAATTCACTCCTCACTTCGTGAGTCGTGAATTTATCGATAATTTGGAAATCACTCGTGGCATTACTTACGATTATCATTAGTGTTTTAACTATGAAATAGCACTGTTATTTTATTCAAATATGGAAACATCTTCATAATTTATAAACTTTTTACATTACGAGAAAGGTCCACTTTAACATCTATATTCGGATAAAGTGAACCCCAGAGTCCACATTCGCTTTAGACTATTTGTAAGTTCGTTCATTCTATTAATTTATACAGACAAGGACAGATTATTCTGAAAATATTTATGACTGATCATAATTAAAAAGCGTTGATATTTACCTATTTTAATGTTTTGAAAAAAAAATTGTTGATTAGGCCTATAACATTCACACGTGATTCAACTGCAGAAAGCGACGGATTTTGGGTTTAGTAAAATTACAAGGATATTATACAAAATGAATTAAGTGAATGTTTTTTTATAGATAACATCCTTATTGATAAAATATACGTAAATATATGTAAACTGGATCCAGAGGGTCCACATTAACCGAATTATTTTTATGTTTAATTATTTTATACAGCCACCATGTCACATAATATCAAACCAAACCCGTCAGTACAGCCTATTAAAACAGCATAGGCCTATATATATATATATATATATATGTAATATAATATAATATATTTAGGAGTTTTTTCAACATTTTTAATATTCAACAGCAGAAATTAAGAATTGATTCGTAGCTTAAAAAAACTTTTAAAGTGGTAATATTCATAAATATCACAAATAAATCTTTCTTCGCACAAAGAATAACAGAAACTGGCCTTGAACCCGTCAAAGTTAAAATATGTTCTGTTCGAGGGAAGCACCAATTAAAGAAAGTATTAACAGAGTCCACTTAAACAGAAGGGTCCACATTACCCGAACTTGCCTATACGTTGAGTTTAGAACGTTTGACACGTAGCAACCGCACAAAAACACGTTTATTCACGTGTAACAAAGTTCTAAGTACGTTCTGTTTAGTTCTGAAAAGTAAATGCATGCATTAACTACTTATCCACAGATAATACGATTATTATTCTCAAAAACCTACGTTCTGTCTTGAATAAATTAGATGGATCGCACGATAATCCAATTAATTTTAAGTAGACCTAAGTATTATGTGGCTAGTATGGTCTACAATACAGAATAATGATTTACGTATATAAATTGGGGGCACGCCGTAGCGTAGTTGGTTAAGGCAATTCGCTATAAGCCAGAAGATCGGAGTTTCGAGTACCGATGTGGTGAAGATTTTTGATCTGCCTAAATCCTCAGGCGCCACTGTGGTCCTTGGGTCGACTAAGCCTCTAACGCAAATGAGAATCAGACGTTTGATGTGTGGATAAAATCGGCCATAACACAGGTTCCACAATCCAGCTGACATCTCGTACCGATTGTCTAAAAAGGTAAGAGCCTTTACGTCCGAACTACCTCTAGTGTTTCCTGATGCTTGTAATGCGAACATTTTATTTATTTATTTATTTATTTGGGGGCACGCTGAAGCGTAGTGGTTAAGGCACTACACTACAAGCCGGAAGGTCGAGGGTTCGAGTCCCGATGGGGTCAGGATTTTTAAACTGACCCAAACCTTCTGGTGGCGCTATGGCCCGGGGTCGACTCAGCCACTAACGGAAATGAGTACCAGACGCTTGTTCTGGGGGTAATGGCGGCCGTCACGCAGGGCTGACAACTCGACTGACATCAAGAGTCGATTGTTCAGAAAAACCTCCTACTACGCCTGATGCTTATAGTGGGATGACTTTTATTTATTTATTGTTTACTTTTATTCAGATATTAGTTAGGTTGGTACTAATAATTATATTATCTAAATCAAGAAACATAAAGTAAAGTGATCCCACTACAAGCCTTAGGAGACTCATGGCATATTAGGAGATTAAGGCTCCCAACTTTCTGGATAATCGATACGAGATGTCAACTGGGTTGTCAGTCTTGCATGACGACCATCTTTTCTCTCAGAAGTAGCATCAGGTACTTATTTTTGTTAGACGCTGAGTCGATTTGAGGGCCATGATGCCTCCAGAAGATTTGGGTCAGTTTAAAAATTCTGAACACCACCGGGACTCGAACTCCCGACCTTCTGGGTCGTAGTATATACCCTTAATCAACTCGCTATGGCGTGCCTTCTAACAAACATAAAGAATCCTAAAAATATATTCTTAAACATGTAATGCATCTAGGCAGAGACCTACAATTAATGTTACGGCTAATTGGTTTCTACCACCAGCACTGAATTGTTATTTATGTACGATAAATACAGGCTTCTTTGTGACAATTTCTTATTTGTTATTCCTCCATAGCTTGTCGTGGTGGAGTGTCTGACGTGCTTAAATGATCCTGAGAGCTATGCCAGCAGTAGCATTGCTGCCCATACCGGACAGGTCAAAGGGGATAAACCAGTCGAAAGAGTGGCGATCTTTCAACGTATAGCCATCAAAAAACGCGGACTTGGGTCCGTAGGTTAAAGCTTATATCCGCGCGGCCATGAGTCTACGGGTTCGATAGTACCAGTGAGTTAGTTAGATAAGCCTATTTGTTTAATTAAACAATTATTGTATAACTAAATTGTTAGACTACATTCGTAGACTACTCAAATAAAGTGTTGCTAGCATTAGAAAACTTGTAAAAATGTAACAATTTATTTAATGAAAAAGAGTGCGCGGTTCTCATTCCAGCATTTTAGGTAATAATGACGATAGATTTTAAAGTGTAATATAGAGCATGTGCCTATGGCCTATCTCTCATTAGAAATGTTTTAAAATATAATGTATTATAACCTTATTCTTTTTTATTGATCTTGATAGTATAATACCAACGAGGAGAAGAAGAAAAAATAAATAATGATATGATGATATGACAAATGTTAATAATTTATGGAAGTATATTACAGTACGCCTCTATTGTGCCACATTAGTTGACATCGATTAACTGTATGATAACAAGCTAATCACTTCACTCAGGGTTAACCAAACTCAGGCCCATTTTTTCTATCATCAAACTCTCTTGCGAGCAGTATATTTTCTATACTTATCATGTTCACTTTTTTATATCACACCGTTGAGGTTATACCTTTTAACATAAAATATAAAAAAAGGTATATACATTTTATAATAACAGTATATTTTCCTTAATATTTTTCTTTATCACTAAGTAAGGGAATCACCGAAAACTAGAAGAAACCGCTAACCACATCCTTATAAGACAGGATACTTCATTCATACTAAAAACTGATTTTAGATTTAAAAAACTGAAATATATTATTCTGAGTGAAGACATTCATTCACACCCTTCTTGAGTTAGGTCTACGTGAAAAAAAAATCCAAGTTTATTTTTTTGAGTAGGCCCTAATCTGTAGAACTGCTTTGGTTAAATTTGTAGCCTTCAATTGTCAATATTGTTGACAATAGTCTCTCTCGTATATAATAATAAAATGTAATTGCGATTTTTTCAAAAGGATGTAAACTTTGGTGTCCCTCACAAATTTAGATAGAAATAAAATAGGCTTACTCATTCTCTTAGGTAACGCTTCATACCAATGAAGGATGCGTGAAAAATAGCTCAGAAACCATTTTTTTTTTCAATTAAATAAAGAAATAGACAAATAAATATAAAAAACAACTGTTTCTGAACACCAGTCATGGAAGACAGTGCTATCTCGACCCCAACTTCCAGGTAAAAACAGAAAATATTTTCAGTACAACCAAAACAAACTGCAGCTAACAAAAATAAAATATAACATAAGGTAGTGAACATTAATAGAATTCATGATAAAATTCTGTTGAGGTATTATTCACACAATTAAAGCATAAAATTATAAAAATAGTTACCTAAAAGCTCCGTCTCCTCAACTTAAAAACTATTAATTATCTGTAGTGCTTTCGGGACTAGTACCATCATCAGCAAAAGTATTATCTGTTGACCCATGATCACACCAGTATTGAATCAAGGGCACAGATAAAATTTCTGCTGATGATAGGACTAGTCCCGAAAGCACTACAGATAATTAATAATTTTTAAGTTGAGGAGACGGACCTTTCAGGTAACTATTTTTTATAATTTTATATTTTAATTGTCCACCGCTGTGGTCTCGAGGTAGCGCGCTGCCTTGTCATGCAGCGAGCCCGGGCTCTATCCCCGATCGGGACAAGTTTCCTGGGTGAGGTTTTTTCGGGATTATTTCTCACCTGTAAGACAAATGTCAGGAAGCTTAGGCCCAACGGTCCCCGAAAATCATTCGGTCATCACCATCCTTATCATAATCATCATCATCCTTCACCGGTGTGCAAAGCAACGAGAAGCTACCACACCTATAATTCCCTAGTAAACCTGCATAGCATAACATGATTGCAGTGAAAGACCTGCCCTCGGGCAGAATTACTATGGATGGATGGATACTTCAATTGTGTGAACATAAGGTAGTCTATCTGAAATTATAATACTCCTATTTTCAGACCTAATATGATTAGATGTATAAAAATGAAAAGATATCATATTGCAAGCTCTTGTCACCGTAGTAACGTGTATAGAAACGAATGCAAAGAGCATAGGCCTAGAAATCAAGATGACTGCAACAGCATGGATCCTTGTAGCAGGAAAAAAATATTTGTATGTTGAAGTTAAGTGGCGTATGCTTTTCCAATGTCAGAAAAGTAACGTCTAAATATGCCACATATTATGATTTTGATTATATAAAACCGTAGAAATTAATTTTGTTAATACGTGGCCAAAAAATATGTAACCAATGGTCACCTCCTGGGAGAAATGAACATGGCAGACCAAGATGGAAGTGAAAACTTGTGTCAGAATTATAATGGATGATAGGAATTTGGAAGAAGGATATTGGAATAATAGAAATAAATGGAAACTGAAGACGCCAAACCTATAAGTGGGGGAAAGCCGAAGAAGAAGAAGAATACGTGTTAACATTATCATGTGATTGCTTCTAAACCGCAAACATTAAAGTTTGTCTCTGGAGTAACAGTCACTGATGTACCGGTAACGATAACGCTGTTACTGGTCGTTAAGCAAGTGCTTTTTCCATTGAAGGCAATATTTGAAAAACTAAATAACTAGATTCAGAATTATATTCATGTAATATTATTTAAAGTAGTTTTAGGGATGTCGGCTGTGGTGGTCTAGTGGTTATGTTCCTTGCCTCTAGTCCCGAGGGTCGCGGGTTCAAACCTGGCCGGGGTCGATGGAATTTTTAGAATTGAAAAATGCAAAAGACAAGTCTTCCGGGAGGGACATTAAGTCGTGGGTCCCAGGTCCGAATATTTTCAATGTCGTAAAAGAAACGCAAGCTTGAATAAAAATTACTCTTTGCAAAATTTAACCCACTTTCATCCATCTGACCACGGGTCACTTATTGACATATGTAGGGAAATAAGTGTCACTAATTTAACACGATTAAGATATTTCCCGTTAGGGAGGCTTCCATGTCTCAATGACGGACATAAGATTATAGGAAGAAGAGGAAGAAGAAGAAGAATAAAAGGTTTTAGTTATTCCTGACAATTGTTAGATGTGAGATATACCTGCCAGTATGCACAAGAAGATATTTCGTGAAAATGTTGAAGTTTACACTTGAGAATGAAAATACATCTTCTCCAAAAAAATCCAGACAGCAGCTCCCTTTCATGACAATGGATCGCCGTCAATACAGATGTCTATTAAATCTACAAATGAAGCTCCTAAGATGCTTGAAGAACAGTACCAGAAATTTGTGATTGTAAAGTTTGACACAAGTCCCGCTCCGAGCCGAGTGCTTTATGGCATGATGCCTTGGTGCAGAGCTATAGGACTTGCTCTGATTCCAGTCACCATGGGGATTTCCTCTCATGGAATTTTGACCAGTATAGGACCGGTGGCCACCCAGTATTGTGAGGAATTTGGGTAGCTACAATAAGTAACGGCTCCAGGTTGAAAAAAAAACTATAACGGTTGGAGGACTCGTCATACTGACTAAATTTCACCCCTATACTGGTTACATTATAATATGCCTCTGTAAATGACTAGTGGATATGAGACCAGCAGCCGGCTGTTGGGCTAAGTGGCATTTAATAGAATTTAGTTTTAAGTAGGTCTATGACATAAATTCTATCCTGGACAGTCATTTCTGTACCAAATAACACTTCCTCTCTAACCTGCATGACGTACATGCCAAACGTAAGTAGAGATCAAATTCCTTTGGTCCAGGGTCCCACATATATTAGAGTATGATTTAAGGGACATTATCGCAGCGATAGATGACAAAAAAACAAAAGGTAAAGAAAATGTTTCATTTCTTGCGTCCTTGATTCTCAATTATCTCGCTCTAGGAAAATGTTGATGCCATTGGCATAACACTAACTTGTCTACAGAATGTCATATATATGCCTATCGTGAAGATTTAAGGTTAGTTAAAGGTTGCATATTAAACTTTGATACAATATTTCTAACAAATATTAGGTATATTTTAAAACTCTATTATAATAAGATATGAATTTAGAACAGTTGACAGTGAACATGCACACTCTGCTACTACTACAGTGATAGAACAGTTGACAGTGAACATGCACACTCTGCTACTACTACAGTGATAGAACAGTTGACAGTGAACATGCACACTCTGCTACTACTGTGTGTATTTTTCATATTTTATTATAAACTTTTGTTCACTTCAAAAGATGTAAATGCCAAGAAAAATAAATACAGATTTATTTGTATAATTCTTATTGTAACATAGGCTATATGTTAGGCCTATAAGTTCAGTTTTGGAGTTTAAGTAGTAGCTGACACTACAGGAACAATCGCCTTACTAAAACCACGAAATAAAAAATTGCAAATGAGACTAAATTATATTGAATCATATCAATATGGAGTTCAATTTATTGATGATTGAATCAGCGAAATAATTAACATAAACTCTAACTCAATAGCAGTATGGAGCCTATAGATTCATGGTCGCGTGGACATAAGCTCTCCATGCATCTATCCTGAGCTAAATATTAACAGAATGTAAGGGACAACTTTCCGCAATGAGGAGATTCCCAGGGAGACCCTGTAACATATAGCTGGAGTTTGTCTTTGATAAACAGGCTTAATAGTTTATGGTGGATTAAAACAGTCTAAATGCATAAAATGAAAGATAGGTCTGTGTCCTAAATGTTATTTCAATGCGCGATGTTGATGACGTCACTTCTTTCTATGACTCTTTTTATGTTAAATGTAAAGTACCGCATTAAGTTGTGACGAGCGTTTATTTCAGGTTACAGTAGGTGGATAGTGTTGCAGTAGCCTATTACAGAGAGAAGGGAATCTCGTTCGTACCAGACTTTGTAAATTGAAAGTTGAGAACCAGTTAAACCGTCCAAGGTGATCGATATTAATAGCCTAATCCCTGATATGTTTGTCGACACATAATTATCAGACAGTGTCTACCCATACGCTACGTCCAACTTTACCCCAGGGAAGTCTCTGGCGCTAATTATTTAGAAAAGTTGGTTGACTATAATTTTGGACACAAACGACCAAAGAACAATTCTCACATTTCCAGTCCTTAATCAGATGCTTTTCAAACCATCTAATGATATAGCCTACGACATCAATTGTTTACACATAAGTTCTTTTACAAGAATTTCTATGAATGTTACTAGTTAAGTACCTATCAACATTTGCCAAGAAATGTTCGCTTCCATCGTATGAAGCAATACATAACTTAACAAAGACAATTTAATAATTCACATTATTCTTAACAGAGAATTAAAAATATCTGCAATGTCTGGATCAGAGTGTAATGAAAATAGTCGGAAAACGCAATAAATTGATAGGCCTACCTTATATTTGGATAAAATAAAAAGATATCACTTGGTAAGAAAATGTTTATTTTCTGATAAAATAGGCAGACTACACTTGTAATGCCGTCCTCCAGACTACACTTGTAATGCCGTCCTCCAGACTACACTTGTAATGTCGTCCTCCAGACTACACTTGTAATGCCGTCCTCCAGACTACACCTTGTAATGCCGTCCTCCAGACTACACTTGTAATGCCGTCCTCCAGACTACACTTGTAATGCCGTCCTCCAGACTACACTTGTAATGCCGTCCTCCAGACTACACCTTGTAATGCCGTCCTCCAATAATGAAGAAACCAAGCAATTTCGGACCTATGATTTTTATAGGCTCTATATATACAGGATGTTCGAAAATTCCCATTACAAGTTTCTAGAGTTTGTACAGTAGAGAGGACTGAGTAGATAACGTTTTGAATAGGAATCTTTTTCCGGAAATGTTCCATTTTGTGCTGCAGCTACAAGTTTCAATTGAACATTTAAATTCCCCGCGTCTGCCGGGGTTGAATTGATAGTATTTTGATAATTTATGACTCAATGAATTACATTTATACAACCCAACATTCACTGATTTCATGATAATCCAATGTCAAGAGAAACATAAAGAAACTTCAATTGTTCAAGAATAATTGTTTATACGCAAACTAGGGCAACTACTCCACTATACTAACATTGTGGTTAGTAAGGTACTTATCCATTATAAGAACGGTTCGATGTGGCGACCACCAAGCTCGTTGCACATATTGTACCTGCAAATCATGTTCTGGTGCACTTGTTCCATATAACTTATACTGACAAAGTGACATTTTTTTATATTTTTTTTCTTTGACATTAGACGTCGTAACAAAATCAGTGACAGCTGGGTTGTGTAAATGTAATTAATTGAGTCATAAATCATTAAATTAAGTTACTATAGATTTATCCCCAGCTGACGCGGGATATTTAAACGCTTAATGCGAATTTATTACACTTGCAGGGCGACAGCGGTAGACCTACGTATAAGGAAACAATGTTCTTATTCAAAACAGTCCCCTCTACCAGGCCTAGAAGTTTTTAATGAGAATTTCCGAACACCCTGTATAGCCTAAGTTTATCATCACGATTAGTTTTACTGTATTTCTGCCCACTGTTTTTTTTTTTTTCAACTCTACAAAATCCTATTTAGGTGGAGTGAAACTCATTTTTAACGCTTAATAATGCAGAGACCAACCATTTTTTATCCCTACATGAGAATTTCATACCTAATATGTTTATATAAACTTACCTTGTATAAAATTTGGTTTATTTGCTTGCACAATGTTTGAATATAATGTACTATGGTATTGATATTTAGGCCTAATTGCTTCGACTGTTAAATAGGATAATTTTTTTGATGATACAAATGAGCAAAATAAGCAGTTTGTTGACAAGCCCGTTTTTGGATGTGCGGCCATAAAAATAACAATGTACTTACTAGCTACAGTTAGGCTTTACGTTAATTTTATTAGGTAATTGGATCAAAATTGTTGGTATATAATTTGATTTATTAATTTAAGCCAAAGTCTGTTATTTTTGTATGTGAGTGTACAGATTGGAGGAAACGAGACCGCATCCGGCTGTACCGAGCATATTGTCATGTGATGATATAGCAGATGGCTAATGGCCGCCACCGCCTTGTTTACTCTGGACACATTCCCCTAATTTGCGGTTTTCGTGCAATTCCAAAACAAAATGCAGTGTCTAGCTACTTGTCTTTATTCTTTGCCCATTTAGTCCAGTCTATCAGATAAATTGCATTTCAATTGTACGACAAAGAACACATTAAATTATTAATTCATTTCGTCATGTTACAAAACAGCGTCCAAGTTGCATGTATTCGTATTCATTGTAGCCAACTTAACAAATGATAAAACGCTAACGCTAAACTACCACAAAAAAATCGATTGATTTAAAAAAAGAGTGGGTGTAAGTTATATTTTGGGGAAACTATAGTAAAGAAGTAGCCTGTGGTCAAACTATGGTAATGTTACGTAGATAGAACAAAGCTGATGGGTAATTTAGGTCAGTGTTGTCGAGAAATGTTGAACTGAAGTACCTAATTTCAGGTTTCAGATTATTTCTACTACTTGTAAGCTCTTTTTTCCCTTAACGAGACTTAGATGCTCTCTCCCTACAGGGAAGAATTTCAACCACACTAATTTAGTTGCACTAGTTTTCGGATAGATGTCATTGAGTGGACCGGAGTCAGTGTTCCGCCTCTTAGTGACATCTAGGAAACGTAGTACTAGGATGGAAAAATTCGGTAAATTTTGCTTAGTGACCATTTTATTCAGGCTTAAAGGTCTTTTACAAACCTGAATATTTTCAGAATTGGGACCCACGGCTTAAAATCCCTCCCGGAGGACTTGTTTCTTGGATTTGAGGAAAGGAGCATAATCACTAGTCCACCGCGGCCGATTGTTTCACTAAAAAAAAGTTATTCGATTCAGGTAAACAATAATCCAACGAGACCGACCGAATAAAGATTTATAATTTCGTTTATCCTACAGAATTTTTTTCGAGAATTAAGTAACATATCTACGTGGTATTAGTATTTTATTCAGCTGCTCTTTTAAGAAAGTAGGTCATTAGCGTCTCAATTAAAACTTGAGCGTGAAGGGCCGATTCTTAATATAAGGGGAACCATCTTTCATAAATCTGTGCAAATTCTTGCATATGCCGACGATATAGATATAATAGGAAGAAGTCAATTAGCCATGAAGGATACATTTATTAGCCTAGAGAAGGCAGCAAAAAGAATGAATCTTAAAATTAACCAGGCCAAGACAAAATATATGCCTGTGATTAAAGGTAAATGTGAAGCGTTTGGAAGTTGGCACATATAAATTTGAACTGGTTCATAGCTTTATTTATCTAGGATCTGAAGTAAATTGTAGAAATGACAATTCGGCTGAAATACATCTACGGATCACGGCTGCAAACAAGTGTTTTTTTGGACTCAGGAAAATGTTTAGATCTCAGTTTATATCTAGAAAGACAAAAATACTCATGTATAAAATTCTCCTTAGACCAGTGTTAACTTACGCTTCAGAAACTTGGACCATGTTGAAAACTGATGAGGAATTATTAGGGCGTTTTGAAAGGAAGATACTGAGATCCATTTTTGGTGCCGTGAAAGAAAATAATGCATGGAGAAAGAGATACAATAATGAATTGTATAAATTGTACAATCAGCCAGATATTCTGAATTTTGTTAAAGTTAATAGATTGGCATGGGCTGGACACATTATTCGCATGGACAACAAAAGGATTACAAAAAGAATTTACAATGAACAACCACTATTGGCCAGAAAAGTTGGAAGACCTAAATTAAGATGGGAGGATGGTAATTTTAAAAATAAAAAAACTGGAAGAATGAAGCGCAGAACAGGGAAGTCTGGCATAGGTTTCTGAAGGCGGCCAAGGCCCACATGGGGCTGTCGAGCCAATTATGATGATAATGATGTGAAGGGCCGATAATTTTTTCTCAGATGCTTCTTATTTCAGGCTTGAAGATCTTTTATGTTCCGTAGCCCCTAAGTCCATGACACGGGACCCCAGCATTACATTCCTTCGGAAGGAAGTCATACTACATATCTTTACGGCCTTAGAGCTAATCCATCAGTTTCTTGTGGGACAATATGTTAATCAAGTTTTTCATATTTAGAGAACCAAATGAACTAGTCTGAACTTGTTTTGCCCTTTCCCTTTTTCTAACAAGTGCAAGTATTGTTTTGGTGCAGAATTTGTTGAAATCAGTAGACATGTGTGATGAAAGAAGTGATACTTTTTGTTATAATCAATAAACATTTATTTTGACCTTAAAAGAAGGGTATGGAGGCTCTTTGTAGGAAAACCAAAGGTAAAGCGTCTAGTAGACACGTCAATAATGAGGTGGGAGAATAACAATAACCATGATTTTAGAAAAAATAAATTATACAGGAAATGATTGGAAAATATTAGCTCAGGATAGGGATGTATGGAGAGCATATGTCCGCGCGGCCTTGAACCTACGAGTTGGATAGTGCCAGTGAGTTAGTTAATGAGATAGAAATCAGTCGATCCTGACCTGATTTGAACCTGCGAACCTCGAAAACATAAAAAGCTAGAATTACGGAAACATTAATTTATTTTCAAGTTGTATAAATGCATTACGAAATTATCACTACCCTGAAATTATCACAGTTTGTATTGTACTTATCGTTTCCAGTACTGAATTATTGGGTTCTGAGACTGAACTTAGAAAATGATTGAAATTAGTACAAATAATTATTTGTATCGTCTAGCGGCAGCGGTGGACTAGTGGTTATGCTCCTTACCTCTGGTTCCGAGGGTCGATTTATTTTTAAGACGTAAAAATTTAATGAGTAAGTCCTCCGGGAGGGACTTTAAGCCGTGGGTTCCGAGTCTGGAGATTTTCAGGCTTTTAAAAGATCCTTAAGCCTGAATAAAGAGGCCTCTAAGCAAAATTTACCGACATCAACGTCCTACTAATACCTTAGTTGCCTGTTAGATGTCTCATTGGGTCGGTGTGTTGACATCCATGACATCTACGAGCAAATAAGGTAACTAAAAATTAACTGCGTCCAATAACTGCTTACAAAGGAGAGCTATGGCTCAACAATAAGCTACGCCATTATAGATAGATATGTAGATTCTAGAATAACATTGTTACCTCTCACGCATTTGGGTACGGTATGATTTCTGTCTTGATTGCACTTCCTGTTTCAGCTTCCCCCAATTGTAAGACGAATATACGAGATTCGAACAATAATTTCCTGAAAAATCACCGGCCTCATATTTATGGTCAGTCATTAATATGAAATTAAATACTAATAAAATTCATTCAAATTCCGTTGAGGTGAATAGTCACAAAATAAAAACTTAAAATATCTACCTTTAGGCAGGTGCCGTCGTCCTCAACTGTATTAAAATATTATATTTAAAATGTTATCTGGAGGCCTTACGGAAGTTAACTTCCATCATCAGCGGGATGAATATCTGCTACTAGTTGTTGTTTACGACGATGTAGACTCAAAGTGTCTGTAGTAGCAACTACGTAGAGACACTTTGAGTCTACCTCGTCGTAAACAACAACTAGTAACAGTTATCCATCCTGCTGATGATGCAAGTTAACTTCCGAAAGACCTTCAGATAACATTTTAAATATAATATGTAAATACAGTTGAGGACGACGGCACCTGCCAAAAGGTACATGTTTTAAGTTTTTATTTTATGACATTAAATGCCCAATTCAGAGATACAATATAGTGTTAGAGTCGAGGAGTTTGAGAGTACAGCTCCCATGATATTCGATTGAATGTTAATGGTGAACTCCTCCCGCAGAAATTACTAGATGTTAGAGACAGCATTCCCATCGGGATTGTCTACCAGATGTCTCTATGGCAATAAGAACGCGAACATACAGAGAATACACAACAGTAATCTAAAAAAATCTCCTATAACGACAACCCTGAAGTTTTGTTCCTGGTATTCCTCAGCCATCAAGGCAAATCCTGGGTTGGTACTTCATTCGAAGGCTCTTTTCTTCAAAATCTGTATTCCATGTCGTAATACATTTAAATCAGTTCTTCAGAAAAAAAACACAAACAGGCTAAAGATAGTAGACCCGAGTCACCTTAGATTAAACAGGTTCTGTGAATAAGAATTAAATATAAAGTAAAGAAATTAATGCTTCACGATAGATTCTCTTTCATGTTTACGAAATGTCACCAATAAGAGCTAAGCAAAGAATATATAATTTAATTTTTTTAAATGTTTACTAAAAGTCTACAAAATAACACTAAGCAACAAAAAGAAACTTTTTTGTCTCAGAAAGAAAAATATGTGATTCTGATAGTATTTTTTCTCCTGAATTCAAATATAATATCGGTTTTTCTCCATCACGCAAGGTATCCGAGAGAGATGCATTTATAATTTCAAACACTTTAATATTTTCTACATTCGTAACTATGCAATATTCGAACATTAGGACTCACCTAGAAAGTAAGAAATGACGATTTTCTGCTGTACTTCGCCTCTTGATGGTCCAACAATAATCGGCCAGCATATTATGATTCCTTGATATTTCTTTTCCATAGCTGAAATCTCCTGATGAAAGTGTTCCCCGTTTTATTTTACAATGGACAAATAGGCGAAAAAAAAGTTTATTAATAAAATAATTATTTAAATCCCTTAATTGAAATTGAAATAAAAAATGTGGATGGTGGAGAAATTCTGAATACATATTTGAAAACAGGATAAAAAACTGCATTAAATATAATTATTGGTACTCATGAGACAAAAATCATGTTGACCAGTGTAATTGGTACAATACGGTTTCTGAGCACTTTTTTCCGCGATCCTCTGAAAAATTCCTAATGATGACACTATTGGTCTACAAGTACTTCCATCAATAATACTAATACTACTTACTTACTTACTTACTTACTCACTGGCACTATCGAACCCGTAGGTTCATGGCCGCGCGGACATAAGCTCTCCATACATCCCTATCCTGAGCTAATGCTTTAAAATCATTCCCTGTATAATCTACTTCCCTCAAATCATAGTTAATACTAGTACTAATAATAATAATAATTTAGGGATTTGTTAGTTTTTTAGGTTGAATTCTCACTCACAACCACTAGCCTACTAGTGTTATTATGTCAAGTAATATGAAATTTCTAAATTATTATTATTATTATTATTATTATTATTATTATTATTATTATTATTATTATTATTATTATTATTATTATATAAGGTAGGCCTATAAGCAATTAATTGGTTTCGGCATGTATGACGAATGCAAAAAGAAAAGTTACCCAGAAAAACGTTGGAATGGTGTCCACCTGGAAGGAGAGAGGAAGGAAGATCTCGAAAGTGCTCGAGGATACAAAAAATAAGACCTGGAATGAGAACAAAAAGACTGGAGGATATGGAGTAGATGGACAGGGACGAGCGGAGAAGGAAATTAAAACTTTAGGCACAGAAAGGTGTGTAAACATTGAAAATGTGTATATAAATAAATAAAATATTATTATTATTGGTGGTGGTGGTGATAGTAGGCTTATAATATCGTGGTCATTACAGGGATTTTTCACAGGATCGCGAAAAGAAAATGTTCAAAAATACTGTCTCAGACAAGAGTTTAGGTCAACAAATAATTGAACAAAATAATTTTAGTATAGAAGCAAAATTTAGTCATTTACTGTAATAGATGTTTCTCATTCTCTGAATATTATGATACAGTTATGTATCAATTTTAAAATCATATTTCTCTATACAATATATGATAGAATGGAAGGCCTATATATTTTATCAGGAGTTTCCTATTTCCTCATGTAAAATTGTTGTTACTAGGCCTATTAGGCCTACTTCTGATTTCTTACATTAATCAAACCTTTCCAACCAAAAATGAAAAATTATATATAAAAATTGCACTATCTTCATAACTTCCTTTCCCTTGGTGATCTTTCCTCATTCCCATAAGTTTTACCAAAATGAATAATTATTCAGTTTATTTAATTTAATTGATCTCCCCTTGTCATGCCAATGGGTCCTTAGAACGTTATAAAATGTTAGGCTCTATGTGAAGGATTTTATGTTCTGGTAAAGAAACGAAGTTACTTACTTACTCACTGGCACTATCGAACCCGTAGGTTCATGGCCGCGCGGACATAAGCTCTCCATACATCCCTATCCTGAGCCAATGCTTTCCAATCATTCCCTGTATAATCTACTTCCCTCAAATCATAGTTAATGTTGTTCTCCCATCTCATTCTTGGTCTACCAACTGGGCGTTTTCCTTCTGGCTTTCCTACAAGAAGTTTCCATGCACGTGTTTCATTCCCCATACGCGCAACATGTCCTGCCCATCGCAGTCTACGAGACTTAACTGTTCTTATTATTTGAAGAGAAAAATTATACGCTCAGACCGGGACTTGAACCCGGGACCCTTGGTTCTCTAGACCAAGTGCTCTACCAACTGAGCTACCTGAGCAAGTACCGATCTAAACGCAAATCTTTCTCTATATACATTGTAATTCCCATCCACCAAATGCTGTGAAGCCATGCTTCTATCTTGCAAATGGCGGCTCCTTTATTAAGAAGACATATTTGGGAATTATACATTACAGCCAGTACGGCTTTTTCCAAGTTTTTATTATTGATTTCGTACATCTCAATGATGGATAAATCATATTTGAAGAGAAAAATTATACGCTCAGACCGGGACTTGAACCCGGGACCCTTGGTTCTTATTATATTTGGCTTCCTATAAAGACCATGTAGTTCATTGTTATGTAATCTTCTCCATTCACCTGTCTGTTCATCTCTCTTTGGTCCAAAAATTTTCCTAAGAACTTTATTCTCAAATACTCGTAACCTCCTTTCCTCCCTTAAAGTAAGAGTCCATGTTTCGCACCCATATAATATAAAGAAACGAAGTTACAGCGATATAAATTATTACTAGGTAACTACATACGTTCCCAATTTTATGCTGAGAATAATAAATGACTAATTACAACAAGTGATCACGTTATTCTACTTTGCTTCCAACTTGAAGGCCGTGCTTCAAACGTTAACCACTGGTGGCAGGTGTCGTCTAGCATTCCTCACCAGTTATTTATATCATTATTTGAAATGGGTCTTATTTGATATAAATTTGATGGTAGAACAATTTTAATTAGCAAAAAAATTTCTTTGCTTTTCATGAGCTAATTTCTTCCTTGGTCTAGTAACTAAAACTTCCATAGAGCAATTCGAAAGTTCATTTAAGTTAGACTACAACATACGCGGGATGATGAGGAAGCAGGAAATAGATTGTTTCAAAAAATATACTTAAAATAAAATAGATCAAAATTTGAGCAAATGCATATGCTGGGTCCTGTACCATTTTCTATTAGAATTGTACAGAAAAAAGGTTCGATAATTTTCGCAATTAATTATTTGCGAAATCCTGTCCTATTGAAATTTAATGTAAAATGTATTTGCTACTTTAGTTCAATAAATGCAAATAACTAAGTAAATAATTCATTGAAACTATCAAATCCGTCAGTTAATGGTCGCGCGGACATTAGCTCTTCATTCATCCCGGCCTGTGCTGATATTTTCCAGTCTTTCCCTCCCTCAAATCATGGTTAATATTATTCTCCCATCTTATTTTTAGCCTGTTTTTTTCTTCTGTGGTTTTCCTTCTTGAAATTTCCATGCCCCTAGTTAATTCCCCATTCGTGTCACATGTCCTGCCCACTTGAGTCTAAGAGACAAACTGTTCTTATTGCATCTATAAAGATCACATAGCTCATCATGTTATGCAGTTTTATTCATTCACCTCTCCGTTCGTCTGTCTTTGGTACACAATTTTCATTAACTCTTTATTTCAGTCCAAATATTCCGATTTTATCCCATGTTATTGAAATTATTTTTTTTTGTAAGCCCATGTTTTCCCTTTACAGAGATTTAGGCGCTCTCCCCCTACAGGAAAGAATTTGAACCATACTAATTTAGTTACACTTGTTTTCGTATAGATGTCATTTTGAGTGGCCCGTGGTCAGCGTTCCGCCTCATACTGGTGGAAAACCAAGGTAGTACTAGGACTGGAAAATTCGGTAAATTTTGCTTAGAGGCCTTTTCATTCAGGAGAACTTGCTCCTTGAATTTTTTCCATCCTAAAAAATCCATCGAACCCGGGACCCTCGGGACCAGAGGCAAGGAGCATAACCACTAGTCCACCGCGTCACAGGCAATCGATCATATTAGTTCTTTAGTTCTTTATGCAGGTTGGGAGAGCAGGCAGTCATGTGCACCGCAACTTAAAAGATCTATTACGCTATCCCAGTTCAGTCCTATGAAGATGACTACTTTACGGTATTATTTAAGATGTAGATTGTCTTCTAAGTCCAACTCACAAGGTTCTACTACCATTATCCACACCGCCATATTTGGGTTGGGCTCTTGGCCGCGAACGAGGACTTCTGCCATTTTTTTTTATTTTTCGGCATCGGACTCATGAGTCAGCTCCCTGGTTGCACCACTAGATCCCCACAACCAATTAATTTATTTGGGTGTCAACCAAAATAGTATTTCCAACACTTTAGGCTCCATGAGATGAGATGAGATGAATGAATAAGAAATTATATGGCATGAAGTGAAGGAAAGAGAGAATGGAGAGTGTTGGTGGGTGATTAGGGAAACGGGAAAACCTCGAGAAAAACTCGAAAATCCCTGTAGGGCCCATCACTAATATATCCCTCTGTAAGTGCCAGAATTTGAACCTGGGATCCCTATCGAGACAGCCGCGCGCGCTAGCCACGCGTCTACCCTATTAACTACTACGATTTTTATGGAGATAAGATATCAATGATTGCTTATGTATTTGTCTCAGCTACTCGACTCAGCCTCTAACGGAAATGAGTACCAGACGCTTGTTCTGGGGGTAAAGGCGGCCGTCACGCAGGGCTGACAACCCGGCTGACGTAAAGTGCTGATTGTCTAGAAAAAGTGGGAGCCTTAACCTCCTACTACCCCAAGGGCCTCCTGAGGCCTGTTGTGGGATCACTTTACTTTACTGTGTTCCACTTGCAGCCTGTACCCCACTGACATAGACTAGAGCATTTAGCAATCTGTGAAATGCCGTTTAAGCAGTTGTTGTTCTCAAAACATAGCGATTAATTAAGGTGAGTTGGAGGAGTTTTCTGAAATTCTCGGAACTCTGAGTTCTTTTGTTTCCTAGCAGCAGGCTTTAAATTTACCGTGCTGTGTGTACCAAGTTAAGACCTCTCTGCATAAATTGTAATTAAAGTAGATAAAATTCATCCCCGCTTTAAAGTGAAATAAAAGTATATTTTTCTCCAAACCATAGGCCTAGATTCCGTCCAATAAAATTAAAGCAAAGTAGAAAACCAACAGCAAGTCGAATCTATGATCCGATTTGGCTGGTACAGGATGTATATAGCCTATATGTATATATATATATATATATATATATATATATGTAATGGTTATCACACTGAGGTACAGACTCAGAGATCCGGGTTCGAATCCCGTCCAGGCATTTATTTTTCTTATCATACCATATTAAGCTTGCATTGCTCAATGTTAAATATTTAATTATAACATCGATAAAGCGTCACTGTTATAAAGTAAAAATGTTCTCTTTAATTTGCTTACTTGTTATAGTCAGCTACTAGATGGCAGTGAAGACCGAGTTCTCGCGACATCTAGTAATAATGGGGAATATAATACATATATAAGAAAAATAAATGTTTGAATTGGATTCGCCTGGTAGTGTAATGGTTATCACACTGAGGTACAGACTCAGAGATCCGGGTTCGAATCCCGTCCAGGCATTTATTTTTCTTACCATACCATATATATATATATATATATATATATATATATATAACTCTTAAATTGGAGAAATTCGTTTTATAATACCAACATATTTAAACGTGTCGGACTTCAGTGAAAACAATATGTATAACCATAAGTTATTATCTATTAAGTATTGTATAACTTGGCACAAATTAAAATAATTTCTACTGATTCATTTTTCCATTAATATATTTAAAATATTAAACAAATTAAATCAATGTACTTTGCAGGATAAACTGCTAATTTAAGGCCTACAAGTTATATGACATACAGCAAATATGGCGGCTGCTAGAGCATTTTTTTTTTAATTTTCAGGTGAACCTACAATTCTAATGATCGGATCTCGCTGATTTTGGAAGAATAGTTCAATTTTGTTTCAAAAGCACCTACTACTATATTGTAAAAGTAGAAAATTGCGACCGTTAGAACGATTTTTACATGTTCGTTTCAGTGAACTCCTACTGATCTTGCTGGTTAACGGACTCGATCTTACTTGTTTTTATTTAATTCTGCACAACTCGTGTCCGACTCAGGGCCGGGTCGAGGGATGAGATGCGATGAAGTCCCTTACATTGCAGATCTGTGAATAACAAGGAAAACACTGACGCACAATCCCAGGTGCGGATGAAATTAAATGAAACAACGAAATGAGTGAGATCAGTGCGGAGAAACTGTGAAATCAAACCTGTGGTAGGGGAAAACGGGAGAAACCCAAGAAAAATGTGCCCAGATTCTGTTTCGTCCACCACGAAATATACATTCAGTGACCAAAGACGCAAACTTGGGACCTCAGTGGTGGAAGGCGGGCGTCTAAGCGCTTGCGCAACGGAGCCGCCTTAATTCGCCGAAAGCAAGTTAGTTAACTTTTGTAAATATATTTCTTGATTTCAAAGTAAAATTTCTGTCTTTTTTCTCTCTCTCCATTTTTTTCGATGCTCTAATAAAATTCCGAAGGTTTTCCTTCTCGTGAAGATACTTTGGGACGAATTACGTAAATTTAATTTTAAGATGTAATTATAGGTTCAAAAAGCACAAAATGGGTAAAGTAGAGATTTAAGTTACAGTAAAATTTTCAAAAAGGCAATTTAGGCCCAAAACATAAAATAGTATAATTGGGCAAAATACGCATTTTAGGCACAAATAAACTCTTCCAGACGATGTAAAATTTCATTAAACTTGTACTACATTATAGATAGATAGATCATCGGTTGATTAATGTATTTGACATCGTCCGATTCCTAATAACCAATTTAGTCGGTCCATCCAATCTCCTTGGTGTAGATGTTTCTCCTTCATATTCCCTCACTGCAGGAGGTTTTAGGTCTTCCTCTGCCTCGTCTTCCCTCAGGTTTCCATTCCAAAACAGATTTTGGTAGTCGATCCTCTTCCATTCGCTGGACATGTCTGTACCATCTCAATTACTGAATTTTAATATAATCTAAAATAGTGTCTTCAATCTTCATTTTCTCCCTTATAACTGAGTTCCTAATTTTTTCTCTTCTAGAAATTCTTGCTGCCTTCGTATAAAATCCATTTCCGTTGCCAAAAGATACTTATTTGTTTTTTGTTGTTAATGACCAAATTTCTGCTCCATAAGTAATGATGCTTTTAACAATTGTATGATATACATTCATTTTTTTATTACTTATATTTTTATCCCACAATATTCCATTGAGGCAAGTAATTCCAAATGTTCCTTTATTGTTTCTATTTCTTATTTAATCTTCATAACTCCCATTTAATTTATTTTAATTCTTAAATATGTGATCTCACTACAAGATTTTATTGTTTTTCCAGCCTCCAAAATTAAATTTTGTTTCTGTTCACAATTTATATATACATATTTATGTTCATTGGCTCTTCCAACTCTTTTGTATGGTAGCGAAGTATGGACGTTGAAACAGAAGGATATACAGAGACTTAGATCTGCTGAAATGAGATATCTTCGGAGGACTGCAGGATACACACTACTAGATCACAAAAAAAATGAAGACATCTTAGAAGAATTACACATGGAAACTTTAGAAAACAAATTTCTGATTATAAGTCAAGATGGATACAACATGTTCATCGAATGGAAGATCACAGAATACCCAAACTAATGTTAAGATATCAACCTGCAGGAAGAAGAAGACCAGGACGTCCACTCAAAAGACTTCTGGATGGTGTTTCTCTTGAGGCCGAAACAGGTCAACAAATGGCCTAAATTCGTGAATGTACTATGATGATGATGATGATATTTATGTTCAATGGTTGTAAAAGGGAAGATGCTAAGAGGAAGGAGAGCCTCTAATTGCTTTAAATTCTAAGACTTAGAGGAACCGACCGGCACATCTTCCCACCTTCACGTGGTGCAGCTGTTAGTAACCATAGCCTATTAATTATACGTATAACTTATGTGGTGAACGGACGGGATGGGCTACTGGTCAACATGGTGAGATATTGACCGATATGGTATTACTTCCACTTCCATACCATATCTCTTTTTTTATCTTTCCTATCCAGTCTCTCTGGACTGAACACACATTTTTTCCGACCCCAATGGTATTAGAGTATTCGAGGCCGATGGGATCATTTCATCTTATCTTTTCTGTCAAATTCTTCCTAAAGGGCAGATCAGGCTCTTAGCTGTAGTGAAAGCAACAGATCTAAGGATGGACACCTGAAAAAAAAAATCCCTGGTCCTCCAGGTTGGGGGTTGATGCGGTAGGCCAGCTCCCTCCCATCAGAAAAAAACTGCAATGCTAAAAAACCTAATGGAGATAAGCCGGTCAGATTAAAAGGAAGACGAATCAAGCTACTGAAACGAACTCTGCTAATTGAAATATGGAACGTAAAAGGCATAAGGAATACAATGGAGGAGCCCCTTAAACAGATGGAGGATTTGAAGCAGGACATAATCGTACTGACAGAAACAAAGAGAAAAGGAGAAGGAATAGAAACTTTAGGATCGTATGTTCATATTTACAGTGGTGTTAAAAAGAATGACAGGGCTAAAAGAGGGGTTTCAGTACTTATCACGAAGAAATATAAGAGATATATCACAAACTGGGAAGCAATAAATGAAAACATAATTAAAATTAATATATCTCTTTTACCCTCCATGGTGTCTTTGCCTTGTCGTGGTGGAGTGCCTTGCGTGCTTAAATGATCCTGAGAACTATGCCGGCGGTAGCATTGATGCCGATAGGGTTACCCAAGCCGGACTGGTCGAAGGTGATAAGCCAGAAGAAAAAAGTACCTTGGTCGAAAGAGTGACGATCTTTCACCGTAAAATTACAACCGTCAAGAAATGCGGACATGGGTTCAACTGGGGTAAAATTTTCCGGAGGTCAAATAGTCCCCCATTCGGTTCTCCGGGCGGGGACTACTTCAGGGAACACATGCCAAAGGCTCAAACACAGGGACATGTTCCTAGGAACATGGAATGTTAGGAATTTATACAATAGCGGGGCACTAGACATATTAACGCGGGAATTAGATAAATCGCCCTTGGATATAGTCCCTTTACAGGAAGTTATGTGTCCAGGAGAAGGTAGTCAGGAATCAGGAAGCTTTGCATTATACTACGGGGGTGCAGAAAGACCTGCATTTGGAACGGGCGTTTTAGTCAGCAGGAGGATCCTATCCGCTATCCCAGATATTAAGTTTGTTAGTGATAGGATATCATACATAATTCTAAAGGGCAAACGACATTATTTTATAATTGTAAATGTACATGCCCCCACATAAGATAAAGATGACAAGATCAAGGATGAGTTTTATGAAGAATTAGAATGCTTATTTGATAGCCTTTCACAATATCATATGAAAATTGTCTTAGGAGATTTTAACGCAAAAGTGGGGCGGGAAGATATATTCAAAACAACAATAGGCAAATTCAGTCTTCATGAAGATAGTAACGACAACGGGGTTAGATTAGTCTCATTTGTCACATCAAAGAATCTCATTGTTAAGAGCACAACATTTCAGCATAAGGATATTCATAAATACACCTGGACGTCTCCAGATGGAGAAACTCGGAACCAGATAGATCATGTATTAGTGGATAAACGCTGGCACAGTAGCATCATCGTGTTAGATCAGTTAGAGGGACAGACTGCAATTCGGATCATCATCTGGTCAGAGTGAAAATCAGACAACGGCTATCGCTTATGAGAGGAACAAACGCTAAAGATGATTCTGTAAAATTTGAATTAAAAAACTTGGAAAATGATGAAATGCGCGGCAAGAATACCAAATCAAAATTGCTAATAGATTTGAAGTACTGGAATCTTCAGATGACAATGTGGCAAACGAAGAAGAAACTGATATAAATAAAGAATGGGAGGCTATAAGAGATACTATTAAATTTTCAGCATCAGAAAGCATTGGTTGTTTAAAAAAGAGGCAAAACAAGAATGATTTGATGAAGAATGTGTCGACATTGTAAAGAAAAGAAAGCTAGCAAAAATGAAATGGTTACACGAGTCAAATGAGGTAAATTTAGAGGAATTGGGTAGTATTAGACGGGAAACCACCAAGTTACTAAAGAGTAAAAAGAGGGAATATTTGAGAGAGAAGATTAATGATCTTGAAATGAACGCAAAAAATAGGAACATTAGAGAATTAGATCAGGGAATTAGCATAGAGAAGAAAGGGTTTCAGGCTAGAACAAACATAATTCGGAATGAAAATGGGGATATGATTGCAGATTCTAGGAGTATATTAAATAGATGGAAAAGTTACTTTAAACAGCTATTAAATGTACATACAGAACAGAACATTGAGGAGGATAATTTACAGACATCAGAAATACTACTCGCAGAACCAAATGCATTAGAGGTTGAAATGGCGATTGAAAAATTGAAGATGTATAAAGCATCAGGTTCAGATGAGATCCCAGCAGAACTGATAAAATCTGGGGGAGAAAAATTGGTTGCTTAATATGATTTGGTAAAAAGAAGCTCTTCCAGATGAATGGAAAGAATCAATTATCGTTCCAATTTATAAGAAATGAGATAAAACTGATTACAACAACTACAGGGGCATCTCATTACTTTCAACTTCGTACAAAATTCTAACAAATATATTAGTAAGCAGACTTGCTCCCTATATTGATGACATTCTAGGAAATCATCAATGTGGATTTAGAAGAAACAGATATACAACAGATCAGATTTTTAGTATAAGAAAGATTTTAGAAAAGAAATGGGAATATAATGGTACTGTACATCAACTATATGTAGACTTCAAAAAAGCACATGATTCAATTAAGAGGGTGAAGTTATATAGTATCCTGCTGGAGTTCGGAATTCCTAAAAAGTTAGTTAGACTTGTACGAATGTGTCTAAATGGCACAAAGAGTCAGGTGCGTGTAGGGAAACAGTTTTCGGACACTTTTGAAATCCAGAATGGGTTGAATCAAGGAGATGCACTATCTCCTCTACTATTTAATTTTGTACTAGAGCATGCCATTTAATTTTTAGAGAATGAGGACGGCTTACAATTCAATGGTATTAATAAGCTGTTAGTTTATGCTGATGATGTAGTATTATTGGCCGATAGCGGGGAGATACTAAAGGACAACACGCACAACACTAAGAAATTAGGACTGGAAGTAAATATCAATAAAAATAAATACATGGTTACACATAGAAATACATTATATAATGTAAATGGACAGCTAATTACAAATGAGGGAAATTTTGAGGAAGTGGCTGAATTCAAATACCTAGGAACAATAATCACAAATAGGAATGAGATGCACAAAGAAATTAAACATAGGTTCAATTCTGGAAATTCGTGCTATTATGCATTGCAGAGACTCTTGATGTCCCAACTCCTTTCAAAAAACATTAAACTGAAAATATATAAAACTATTATTCTACCAGTTATATTATATGGGTGCGAAACATGGACTCTTACTTGAAGGGAGGAAAGGAGTTTACAAGTATTTGAGAATAAAGTACTTAGGAACATTTTTGGACCAAAGAGAGATGAACAGACAGGTGAATGGAGAAGACTACATAACAATGAACTACATGGTCTTTATAGGAAGCCAGATATAATAAGAACAGTTAAGTCTCGTAGACTGCGATGGGCAGGACATGTTGCACGTATCGGGAATGAAAGACTTGCATGGAAGCTTCTTGTAGGAAAGCCAGAGAGAAAACGCCCAGTTGGTAGACCGAGAATGAGGTGGGAGAATAACATTAACTATGATTTGAGGAAAGTAGATTATACAGGGAATGATTGGAAAGCATTAGCTCAGGATAGGGATGCATGCAGAGCTTATGTCCGCCAGGCCATGAACCTATGAGTTCGATAGTGCCAGTGAGTAAGTAAGTAAGTAAGTATATCTCTTTTTGGTATAAAATGCTCTATATTAGATAAATATGGAATTAGCAAGGACGAAAATTATTTAATAAAATATAAATGTTATAGTACATTAAATTCTATTATGGATAAGATCGGGACCTCAAGATAAATTATATTAGCTGGCGATTTTAACAGCAGAATCGGCAAAGAGTTAGATAAGTGATGTAGTCGGACCATATGGAGAATTGGAGAAAAATGACAATGGTAGAAGATTGATAGGATTTTTTGAACAATATTCACTTAAAATCCTAAATGGATTGTATTACATTATTGGTTTTTTATTTATTCCTTCAGAGAAAAAAAGGATAATCCTAAAACCCGAGGTTTACTAATTACATGGAAATAAATGTGAATTACTTGTTCTGTCGTACAGCAGCCTCCTTAAAAACAATTTTTATGTAATGTTAATTCTCTCTACCTTGTTTAATTTGCATGAGTTTTATGCAGTTTTGCATATATTCTTCTCTAAAACTGGTTTATTATATATTTACTATTTGTCATTACCGCCATAGTAAATATTATTATTTTCGTAATTTGTAAAAAAATTAGCAGTAGTTTGCAAGCTTATTGTAAGGTTTTAATTGTTACCGGTGAGTGAAATAGAACGCCTGATGAGTTCAGCTCCACCAATATAAATAAAACATTATTATTATTATTATTATTATTATTATTATTATTAGTAGTAGTAGTAGTAGTAGTAGTAGTAGTAGTAGTAGTAGTAGTAGTGGCAATAGGGAGCAGTATTACAATCTTTAGGTCATTAGAAATACATTCTTATTAGTGTAATAAAAATAGATTCTGAGGTTATAAAATACATATTTAAAATACAGTTTTTGATGACATAAGATATAGTTTCGATAAATTTTCAGTGAAGAATAGATATCCTAAATTTGAATTAATGATATTTTATTTTTCTAATATATCGATCAGAAAAAAGTTTGATTTTATGTGTGTAAAAACGAAATAAGATTATAATCTCAGTCAGTAAATACAAGAATACAAAAATATGAGCCATTAGTAATGTAACAACCTAATGAATTCCTATAACTTGAAAGTCTGGATGACTGTAAGAGATTAACTTGTCGCGAGTTCTATCACTGATATTAAATAAAATTATTTTTTACTAATCTATATAACCAATTATTTTCCTTTCAAATTTAATGAAGTTATGTTTATTTCAAAACAGGATAAAACATAAAAATATGTTACATTTGTAATGTTTTTAATGAATTGTCAATTGAACAAAGAAAACGAAATCAATTCTGATTGTCACAGCAACTAATTTGTTACTAATATTGAACATGCATTAATTCATTGACAGTATTAATAACCCATATTTATTATCCTTTATGCCTTTGTTTTATGTTTTATTTCATTGTTGTTTATAGAAACTCTATCTTCTTAAGATCGTGTCAATTTAGGAACTTTGTTTATATCCAGTAGGTGGTGTGTTTCTATTGTTATGTTTGTCAAGCTGTATTTCTAAAAATATCTATTTATTTATTTTTTTATTAATACTGATCAGCCTAATCTCATGGGCTAGTGGTCAGAATTTCTGACATCAGTTCATGAGGTCCCGGGTTCGAGTCCCGATTAGACCATAGGATTTTTTCTTAAAGGGGTTGCCTATGGTCTGAAATTTAGGTTAAGTTTAGATTAAGGACTCTCCTCCTGGAGCTTCATTATCATTTATCACCCATCATGTCATCGGAATAACATAACTCTAACCTAAGAAATTTATTAGAATTCTACCAATGCCAAGGAAGAAAGCGAGAAATGTATTAGAAAACTGCCTGGTGTCACTGGACAAAAAAAAAGTTATTGATGCTATGAAATGGTGATAGTGGTGAATGGATGGTGATAGTGGTGAATGGATCCTGGTATGGAAATTACAATTCAGAATTTTTCTTGTCGAATGAGGAAATCTAGGAAAACAGATCAGTCAATTTGGACGGTACCAGAGTTCCAGTCAGAACACTTTGACTTTTATGTAGTTTAATGCAGAATGTGTCTTTGCGTTCGGCGTTCTTTCTCTCACCTTAGAATTGTATTTAATTTAAACTCTTACTGACAAACTGACCCTAATCCAAATTTTGTGATGTATCTGATGACTATTTTTTCCTATTATTGTGAACAGGAAACTCTTCTGAATAAATTGAGTTTTTATGTTTTTATGAATAAGACAGGTGATTTTCATCGGAAGCTTTGCCCTAATATACCGACAGTTAGCTCATGGTATTGAGGAAAACTCAATCAGGGAATCGACCTCGTCCCAATCAGTTAGAGACCGCAATTGTGTTTTATTCAGTTTTAAGCCTATAAACCAAAATGGAATCTTCTTGGCCAATTTTATCTTAATTTTTTTGCTCCACAATCTTGGGAATGGTGATAATTTTGGTAGTTTTCCAAATTATCGTGAAGGGAAAAATTCAATTCCTTATGCCATCTTATTTAAACGTGTCAGACTGAAAAAAAAAAACTATCATAACGGCAAGTTATTATCTTTCGAATGACTAATTTTATAATTTGACAGATACTTACATAGCCTACTTACTAACACACTGGCACTATCGAACCCGTAGGTTCATGGCCGCGCGGACATAAGCTCTCCAAACGTCCCTATCCTGAGCTAATGCTTTCCAATCATTCCCTGTATAATCTACTTCCTTCAAATCATACCTCATTCTTGGTCTACCAACTTGGCGTTTTCCCTCTGGTTTTCCTACATGAAGCTTCAATGCAAGTCTTTCATTCCCCATACGTGCAACATGTCCTGCCCATCGCAGTCTACGAGACTTAACTGTTCTTATTATATCTGGCTTCCTATAAAGACCATGAAGTTCATTGTTATGAAGTGTTCTCCATTCACCTGTCTGTTCATCTCTCTTTGGTCCAAAAATTTTCCTAAATACTTTATTCTCAAATACTTGTAATCTCCTTTCCTCCCTTAAAGTAAGAGTCCATGTTTCGCACCCATATAATATAACTGGTAGAATAATAGTTTTATATATTTATATAATAGGGCCTATATTTGACAGATATATAAATAATTTCTAATGATAACTTTTCTATTATTTTATTTAAAATATTTAATAAATTAAACTACTGTAATGTATCTTTACATTCCCAATTTAAAGTTTAATTAAATTGCATCACGCCTGTATAATAGGCTACATTCGGAGGATTGGTGGCTATTAGAGAGATTTTTTAATTTCGAGTTTCGGGTAAACCCCAACTTCTAACTGTCGGATTTCGCTGAATTTTGGAGAATATCTTCTTCGTTTTATTTTAATAGTATACAGAGATTCGTAGTAAAATATCGAGAATTGCGACTCCTACACCTATTGGTCCGATTTTGCTGGTCAACTAATTTGACCTTTCTCTTTTAATTGATTGCTGTATGCAAAATTTGTTTCTGATAAAACAAAAATGCGGCCGCTAGAGCGTTATATATGCTATAACTTTCGGTAATAGTCATTTTCGGTGTCTACTAGATAGTATCTATGAAGATTTGTATTTTTTCAAAAACAACTTTTATGAAAACAATCTCAATAGCTTCATTCCTTTAGACTCCATTAATTTGAGGGCTATGATTATGATTTATATGCGAGTTATTATAAAAGTCTCAATTAAAAGACGACACCGTCAAAATCCGAGCAAATCATCTATTTCTTCTAACATTCCTGAACGCTCCCAGTTTCCTAGCAGAACAATAGTCGTCGCTATCGTTATAATATTAAGATCTTATAATTGACTTCTAAATTAGTCATATATTTGATAAAATAATAATTTCCATAAAAATAAATTAGTTAATAAGTTCAAATATTAAAATAGAAATGCAGATATGAAAACAATTGAATAAATTGCTTGTAATTCTTTAATGTAAGATAAATGAGTTAATATTTTTTATGTTCCAAAACCTGTACTTAAATTAGCACAATAATACGAAATGTGTACACTGCTGTATGACCGGTCAGCTCGGCGTCATTTTAGTGATGGACGCATTTTTCTCATGCAACCGTCTTTATTTTCTTTTCTTGTCGAGTGGTGCCGCACCGTCACGAAACAGAACCAATTACCACATGGAACGATCACACACAGTATCTGCCTACTATAAAAATATTTCTCTGAGTATGTCCACTTTGTCCAAAGAGATCACTTAAATGGAATTCTGGAAAATTTTTAGTTTTCGCCAAATACAGGCTGATGCCTTTAAAACGTTAAATTACTTGGGGAGATCACATTAAGTAAATTAGTTCCGTTTAACCGAGAGTTAGATTTCTTAACAGATAACAGCAGATACATACTTTCATTCTGTCTAATTAATAAGAGTTAATTTCTTGCCAGATAAGAGTAGATAATTTTGTTTATTTGTAGTGGAATGTTAAATTGCTTGGCAGACAATAGTAGGTAAATCTGTTCATTTTGACCATTAACTTAATTTTGAGATAAAAGCAGATACATTAGTTTTGTCCAATGTAACACAAAGTTAAATTGTTTGGCAGATAACTGCAGATAAATATTCTATTATATCCAACATAAATTAATTATATTTCTTGTCAGGTAACAGTAAGCAGGCCAAATTCTGTTTATTTTCTTCAAAATAGTTTTACTTCTTGGCATATTACAGCACGTAAATTTGTTTATTATATCCAATTAAATTAATAGTTACACAACCTGGCAAAATACACCAAGTAAAAATATTTATTTTGTCCAATTTAACAAGAAATGCTTGTAAAATTGTCTAATTTGTTGAATATTCGCCATCTGTATTCTTATTGAATTCGTTACTGTAATAATGTTAAGAGTCTGCCTGGCAACCATGTACAAAATGTAGTACCTTGTATGTACATTGTAGCGTTTCATACGAACATTTGTTGTAGTTGTGATAAAACAGTAATTAATTTTTATTCTATCTCTTTGAACGTGAACTAATGTTCGCACACGCAGTAAAACAAATTTATAATCACAAGATATAAAATTTAAATTAATTATTTCTCCTTGTTAATTTAGATATGAGCAGCGTGTAACCAGGTCAGAACAAATATTAAGAAATCTTTATAAAATGTTTTAATTTTTTATGGATCAAGTAATTGTTTGAGAAGAAGCTGATGTACAATATCCAAAAACCTTCATTTCGTCGTCATAAAATATAAAACTGGGGTTATTAATAGGTGTGTAACTTTAAAAATTGCTAAAGTGACAGGTCGAAACATAAACACGCTTTCGTACGAAATATTTGAGCAATGTTATACTGTATTTAATTTTAGAGAATATCAATATTTAAAAAATAACTAAAACTTAAATAGAGTACACACATAAATACCGGGTGAAAACTTCTCATCCTGCGGATTACGACGTACCGGCGTTTTACACACTGTGCTGTAAACATTGACAACTGCGTTAGGTATCCGAGCCGTGACGATCCGGTATGTTAACCGTTGCGCTAGGAGAACATATGAACAGGAACAACAAGATAGTAGCCTTAATCGTATGGGCTGGTGAACATGGTATGAGCACCTCGTCTGCAGAAAGCTGCTTTGCCTAATTACCAATCCGCAGAATGAGAAGATACACAGGTATATAATTATGTTACCGGCAAAATATGAAATTTAAGCATTACATAATATTCCTATGAACTGTATAAAACGCCCGCCAATTTTCGGCAAAGTATAAAATTTAATACTGGTATTTGTTTTAAAGTCTTCCTAGGCATTGTATATAGGCCTACCTATTTATTTCCTGAGCATTATATATATAGTAGTCCACCGCTGTGGTCTCGAGGTAGCGTGCTGCCTTGTCACGCAGCGGGCCCGGGTTCGATCCCCGGTCGGGCAGTTTTTCTGGGTGAGGTTTTTATCGGGGGTTTTCCTCACCTGTAAGACAAATGTCAGGAAAAATGTAAGGCCCAAACGGTCCCCGAAATCATATGGCCATCATCCTTACCATTATCATCATCTTTCACCGGTGTGAAAAGCAATGGGAAGCTACCACACCTACAATTCCCTAGTAAAGCTGGAAGCATATCATGAAAAAAACGCTATGATTGCAGTGAAGGACCTGCCTTCGGGCAGAATTACTATGGATGTGGATATATATAGTGTCAAACTTTCACTGTAATATGTCTAAATGCAATAATAAATGTTATTTTAAAGAAGATTTTAATCTTTCTTACAATTATTTTGTTTTCAATCGTAACAATAATAATGGGTACAATAATATATAAAAACTAAAATAATAACATACATCAGTAAAGCCGATCAACATGACTCACATTTTTCATGTTTGTGTACCTTATGTTATTTTTTGCACGATGTTGCGTTCTGTCGTACTTACAGGAATGGGCATGATTCAAAGTTCAAATTTCGTCAAATTCGGGGTTACCAAACTATAAATAACTAAATAACTAAACTGTAATATTGCAAATTATTTACCTAGGACGGGAAGTAAAACCACTGTCCTTTATGTATACTAAGTACAATGTATATACAAAAATATATCCAAAAGGTAGTGTTAATATACACTACACGAAACAAACCACTGTATTTTAAATGATTTGAACTTAATTTGAAACAATATTCAAAGTTGACTTAACAACATTCTACTGAAAATTTTAGATTTTTGGTTTTATGTCCAATATTCTTCTTTTTAAGGAAGCTAAACAGTGTAACAAAATGTGCAATATTGATACCTTCATTAAATGTATCATCGTCCTCAGCATTGGATATTCTGACCACAAACTCGCTGGAGACTTCACTCCTGAGCACGAAATAATCAAACCATACTTTTTTCACTTACAGTATAATTCTTCTCCTCCAGCCACTTTCTGAATGAAACTATGTTTTTTCATATCTTGATTTAGATTTCTTTGGCACTAAAGAAGCACACCCAACTTCCCATGCTTCTTCAATTTCTCATTTGATTACCATCATTCATACTTGCCGCCATTTTATGTCTGAATGGTGTCACGGTCTGCTGTAACCTCAACTAAATTATTTTTGGTATTTAGCGTATGTAAATTGTCCAAATTGCTAACGTCAGTCAGCTCTTTATAATGAATGCAAATATTTCCAACAAAGATATTATTTTACTATTATTTATTATTTTGAAAACACCATGGTGCAAAAAAAAAAGTAATATACAACACACATTTGTGAACTATTTTAGAGAATCTCAGAAATTAAATACGTCGCTATCCTTCGGGTTTTAATAATTTCCTCGCTTCTGTAAAAACCATTTGTCACTTGCCAAACACGCATTATAATATACTAGTCAAGTGCTGTTATGGAAGATAATAAAATCGCTTTACGTAAGTAGGCCTAGGCCTATATGGCGGAATTGTAATTTGTCATTCTAAAAATTAACTGGCTTGGCAATGTATAAAATAATTTATATTTAATATTTTACCTACTCACTTTTGGCATTCGGAACAATACCTACTGATTTCATAGAATGCTTGATTCCAACGTTGCCACAAGCGTACGACCTGTATAAGCATTTCCATTACCTTGCTTATCTCCCACGAACCAAACGAAATATAGTTTGAAACAAATGTTTTTTTTATTTTTTTTATTGGAGCTTTTTATTGATGTATTCTGTTTGTAGTCCTGTAAATTTAGGGATATGGGGTATAGCTTTATTTAATAACACCATGTACATTTAATCAGTAAGACATTTACTCTCATCGAGACCTATGTAGGCCTATTCGAGAACGTATCGCACAATACTAATCTAGTAATTCAAGTCGTGTATGTCTATGTATGTACTCGTATATATGTGTCTGTGTCTGTGTATGTGTGTATATATATAGCCTATATATATATATATATATATATATATATATATATATATGGTATGATAAGAAAAATAAATGCCTGGACGGGATTCGAACCCGGAACTCTTATCATACCATATTAAGCTTGCATTGCTCAATGTTAAAACATTTAATTATAACATATATATATATATAGGCAGGTGTCTATGTGTGTATAAATTTCAGACGGTGTGTGGAACAATACAGAGAACATTCAAAAATAAAATTAGAAAAGAAACCAAGATAAAAATGTATAATGTTATGGCGGTTCCCACAATATTGTATGGATGTGAAACTTGGGCTCCAGTGAAAAGACAGAAGGATAGAATACAGACGGTAGAGATGCGGTTCCTAAGACAAGTAAAAGGATGTACAAGACTTGATAGAATAAGAAATGAGGATATAAGAGAAGAATTGAAAGTACAGCCTTTATTGGATAAAGTCACGAATTACAGACAGAAATGGATTGATCACATGGATGGAATGAGTAAGGAGAGATATCCATTGTTAGCCAGGAACTATCAAGCAAGAGGAAGGCGTGATGTTGGAAGACCTAGAAGACGTTGGGCTGATGCAATATGAAGTCGGAACGGGCAATTGCCTAATCCCTGGAGTGATGATGATGATGATGATGATGTCTATGTGTGTGTGTGTGTGTGTGTGTGTGTGTGTGTGTGTGTGTATTAGAACACTTACTGCGGATGAACAAATATATTTTCTCCTTAATGGCGCAACAGGCCTAAAAGGGCCTTAGCCTACCAGCTGTTAACTCACATCCACATATATCATTTAGAAAGATAGAAGATCTTGCAGCCATTACAAGGTGATATGTGGTCAGCATGTCGCTTTCTCCAGCCATCATAGCTGGCTTTGTGACAGATATGATCATTTTCATATAAATTTATTTTAAACTTGAATCCGGAAATGCCTAATTTCTGCAACATCAAACCTTCAAATATCTTAATACCTGGAATGTTATTTGCCACAACTTAATTTTAATTTCCAGTATAAGTCATGTTCAAAATATCTACCCCTCCCACACTATACTCTTCTTCTCGACATCTCATTGCATTACGAAAAGGCCTATGATCAGGAATGTTGCAATAATTAGCCTATGAATTTCCGGATCCAAATTTACCTACTTTTCATTTGTGTCCTGTAAAGATGAGCCTTGCATTCATCCAATGTTGCCGGTATTTCAAGTGTCTTGTTGCATACGTATATACTGTGCACAATTGCTGCCTGCTCCGCCCATTCATATTAGTCCGTACCCTTCTCATTTACTTTGTTTCATGAGGAACTGACTTCACTAATTAAATCATTGTTCTGCCAACATGCAAACTTCAAATCCCCTCAAAACAAAAGCACATTGACACTATCTTCTGACAATACATAAAGATTATGCGCCGTAGATATGCGCAAACTTACAATTTGTTCATACATGTTTACAAAACAAATTTAAATTGTTATAAATACTGCAAATGAGTAGGCCTGTGGTAGGAAGGTAGCACTTTCTTCAAAAATACTCTTAACGACTCTGATTTACAGTGTCGCAATTCAAAACTGGACGTGAAAATCCGACAGGTTTTTCTTGAACATTTCACATTAAAATGTTTTAGGTGGAGTGGATATACGACATGAGATCCGCAGCTTTAATTCCCTCTAGAAAGAAATTATACTGAGGATTTCTAACCTTGAGAGAAACTAACGATCTCGGCCGGATTTTAAAACCTAAATCTTGCATAAAGAGGCCAGCACGATAGGCCTACCAATTGACCAGCGGGTCGATCTAATGTAAGCTAAGATTTCCCTTTAGTTTTAATATAGGCCTAATATTTGTAGTATAACCTATAGGTACATACACACACCTATATATAACGGTAGAACAATTAAAGATGTATGAAGCATCAGGTTCAGTGGGATACCAACAGAATTGAAAAATAAGGGAGGAAATTGATGGAAAAAGTAGATCAGTTCCTTATTACGATTTGGGAAAACGAAGGTCTTTCAAATGAATTAAAAGAACCCATTATGGGACCAATCTATAAGAAAGGAGATATAATGAATGCAACAACTACTTTCAAATACGTACAAAATTCTAACAAATATTTTAGTATCCAGACTTACTTACTTACTTACTTACTCACTGGCACTATCGAACCCGTAGGTTCATGGCCTCGCGGACATAAGCTCTCCATGCATCCCTATCCTGAGCTAATGCTTTCCAATCATTCCCTGTATAATCTACTTCCCTCAAATCATAGTTAATGTTATTTTCCCACCTCATTCTTGGTCTACCAACTGGGCTTTTTCCCTCTGGCTTTCCTACAAGAAGCTTCCATGCAAGTCTTTCATTCCCCATACGTGCAACATGTCTTGCCCATCGCAGTCTACGAGACTTAACTGTTCTTATTATATCTGGCTTCCTATAAAGACCATGTACTTTATTGTTAAGTAGTCTTCTCCATTCACCTGTCGGTTCATCTCTCTTTGGTCCAAAAATTTTCCTAAGTACTTTATTCTCAAATATTTGTAATCTCCTTTCCTCGCTTAAAGTAAGAGTTCGTGTTTCGCACCCATATAATATAACTGGTAGAATAATAGTTTTATATATTTTCAGTTTAACGTTTTTTGAAAGGAGTTGGGACATCAAGAGTCTCTGCAATGCATAATAGCACGCATTTCCAGAATTGAGCATATGTTTAATTTCCTAGTTCATATCATTCCTATTTGTGATGATTGTTCCTAGATATTTGAATTCAGCCACTTCCTCAAAATTTCCCTCATTTGTAATTAGATGTCTATTTCCATTATATGATGCTTTTCTACGTGTGACCATATATTTAGTTTTATTGATATTTACTTCCAGTCCTAATTTCTTAGTGTTACTCAATAGTGTGTGCGTGTTGTCCTTTAGTATCTCCTTGCTATCGGCCAATAATACTACATCATCAGCATAAACTAACAGCTTATTAATACCATTGAGTTGTAAGCCTTCCTCATTCACTAAAGACTTAATGGCATGCTCTAGTACAAAATTAAATAGCAGAGGAGATAGTGCATCTCCTTGCTTCAACCAATTCTGGATTTCAAAAGTGTCCGAAAACTGTTTGCCTACACGCACCCTACTCTTTGTGCCATTTAGACAAATTCATATAAGTCTAACTAACTTTTTAGGAATTCTGAACTCCAGAAGGATACTATATAACTACTCCCTCTTAATTGAATCATATGCTTTTTGAATTCTACATATGGTTGATGTACAGCACCATTATATTCCCATTTCTTTTCTAAAATCTGTCTTATATTAAAAATCTGATCTGTTGTAGACCTGTTTCTTCTAAATCCACTTTGATGATCTCCTAGAATGTCATCAATATAGGGAGCAAGTCTGCTTACTAATATAATTGTTACAATTTTGTTCGAAGTTGAAAGTAATGAGATGCCCCTGTAGTTGTTGTAATCAGTTTTATCTCATTTCTTATAAATTGGAACGATAATTGATTCCTTCCATTCATCTGGAAGAGCTTCTTCTTTCCAAATCATACTAAGCAACCAGCGTATCTTGTCCATCAATTTTTTTCCCCCTGATTTTATCAGTTGTGCTGGGATCTCATCTGAACCTGATGCTTTATACATCTTCAATTTTTCAATCGCCATTTCAACCTCTAATGCACTTGGTTCTGCGACTAGCATTTCTGCTGTCTGTAAATGATCCTCCTCAATGTTCTTTTCTGTATGTACATTTAATAGCTGATTAAAGTAACTTTTCCATCTATTTAATATACTCCTGGAATCTGCAATCATACCCCCATTTTCATTCCGAATTATGTTTGTTCTAGCCTAAAATCCTTTCTTCTCCATACTAATTCCCTGATATAATTCTCTAATGTTCCTATTTTTTGCGTTCATTTCAAGATCATTAATCTTCTCTCTCAAATATTCCCTCTTTTTACTCTTTAGTAACTTGGTGGTTTCCCGTCTAATACTACCCAATTCCTCTAAATTTACCTCATTTGACTCGTGTAACCATTTCATTTTTGCTAGCTTTCTTTTCTTTACAATGTCGACACATTCCTCATCAAATCATTCTTGTTTTGCCTCTTTTTTAAACAACCAATGCTTTCTGATGCTGACAATTTAATAGTATCTCTTATAACCTCCCATTCTTTATTTATATCAGTTTCTTCTTCGTTTGCCACATTGTCATCTGAAGATTCCAGTACTTCATATCTATTAGGAATTTTGATTTGGTATTCTTGCCGCATTTCATCATTTTCCAAGTTTTTTAATTCAAATTTTACAGAATCATCTTTAGCGTTTGTTCCTCTCATAAGCGATAGCCGTTGTCTGATTTTCACTCTGACCAGATGATGATCCGAATTGCAGTCTGTCCCTCTAACTGATCTAACATCGATGATGCTACTGTGTCAGCGTTTATCCACTAATACATGATCTATCTGGTTCCGAGTTTCTCCATCTGGGGACGTCCAGGTGTATTTATGAATATCCTTATGCTGAAATGTTGTGCTCTTAACAATGAGATTCTTTGATGTGACAAATGAGACTAATCTAACCCCGTTGTCGTTACTATCTTCATGAAGACTGAATTTGCCTATTGTTGGTTTGAATATATCTTCCCGCCCCACTTTTGCGTTAAAATCTCCTAAGACAATTTTCATATGATATTGTGAAAGGCTATCAAATAAGCATTCTAATTCTTCATAAAACTTATCCTTGATCTTGTCATCTTTATCTTCTGTGGGGGCATGTACATTTACAATTATAAAATCATGTCGTTTACCCTTTAGAATTATGTATGATATCCTATCACTAACAAACTTAATATCTCGGATAGCGGATAGTATCCTCCTTCTGACTAAAAAACCCGTTCCAAACACAGGTCTTTCTGCACCCGCGTAGTATAATGCAAAGCTTCCTGATTCCTGCCTACCTTCTCCTGGCCACCTAACTTCCTGTAAAGCGACTATATCCAAGGGTGATTTTATCTAGTTCCCGCGTTAATATCTCTAGTGCCCCGCTATTGTATAAAGTCGTAACGTTCCATGTTCCTAGGAACATGTCCCTGTGTTTGAGCCGTTGGCATGTGTCCCTGAAGTAGTCTCCGCCCGGAGAACCGAATGGGGGACTATTTGACCTCCGGAAAGTTTTACCCCAGTTGAACGCATGTCCATATCCAGACTTACTTCCAATATTGACGACGTAATAGATGATTTTGAATGTGGATTTAGAAGAAATAGGTCTACAATAGATCAGATATTTAGTATAAGACGGATTTTAGATGAGAAATGGGAATTTAATAGCATTGTTCATCAACTATATGTAGGCTTCAAAAAGGCATATGATTCAATTAAGAACTCCTACTGGAGTTCGAAATACCTATAAAGTTAGTTAAACTTATTTGAGTGCGTATATGCAAACAGTTTTAAAATATTTTAGAATTTCTCATTGGGTTAAAACAAGGAGATGCACTATTTCCTCTACTAATGAATTTTGCAGTAGAACGCGTCATCAAATCTGCTGAAGAAGGCCTACAAATCAATGGTGTTATTAAGTTGTTAGTTTATGCTGATGATGTGTTTCTATATGATAGAGAGAAGACATGCACACTCTATTGAGTAATACTAAGAAATTTGAACTGGAAGTAAACATCAATAAAGCTAAATACATGAACACAGATAGAAATATATGGAGAGTTAATGAAAATTAGGAAACTTTTAAAAGTGGCTCAATTCAAATACCTAGGAACAATAATTACAAAACAGAATGAGTATCAGTAGGCCTAACATAATAAACATAGGATCAAATGTGAACAGCGTGATATTATGAATTACAGGGACTCTTGTCGTCCCAACTTCTCTAAAAACATGAAAGTGAAAGTATTATTCTCCCAGTTATAGGTTACTGTATGGATGCGAAACATGAATTCTTACTTTAAGAGAGGAAAATTTTACGAGTATTTGAGATTAACAGTTAGGAGAATGTATGATAAGAATAATTAAGTCTCGTAGGCTGCGATGGGCAGGACATTTTTCACGAATGGGAGAATGAAAAGGGGACATGGAAACTCCTTGTAGGAAAACCAGAGGGAAAGCGCCCAGTAGGCAGGCCGAGAAAGAGGTGGGAGGATAATATTAACCATGATTTGAAGTAAGTAAATTATACAGGAAATGATTGAAAAACATTAGCTCAGGATAGGGATTTATGGAGAGCTTATGCCTACCCGATCATGAACCTACGTTTTTTATACCACCAGTGAGTTAGTTACATAGACACACACACACACACACGCACTTGCACACACTCACGCACGCATATATTATAGCCTACAGATAAATCAACGTGTGGTATTGTAAACACTTCTTCTTCTTCTTCTTCTTCTTCTTCTTCACTTCACGGGCTAGGCAAAATGTCTGTTCCGCCTCACAGTTGTTCTGTCCATCTTTTCACTGGCCTTCCTACATTCCTTGAACCTCTTGGCTTGTAGTTAAATAATGCTTTTGGTAATCTTGTTACGTTCATTCTTTCTACATGTCTAAACCATTTTTCTCTATATCCTTTGATTTTATCATTTAATGGATAATATATTTTTCTCTCTTCTTATATCTTCATTCTTTATCCGATCCATCTTGTGCAGCCTTTTGTTCTTCTAAGGAAGTTCATTTCTACACTTTGTAATCTACTTTGTAATTTTTTGGTCATTACCCAAGTTTTACTCCCATAAAGTAATGCAGGAACTGCCAATGTTTTATAAAACTTCAATCTAGTATCTCTTCTTGTTTTGTTCTTTAATGTTTTAAGTATAGTTCCACATATCATTTATTGTAAACACAGTGAAGATAATTCAATTTAAAAAGTTAATCAATTACATGAAATTGATTTAAAATAACTGAATCCAACACAAACACTTAACGCGAAGCTAAATTAAATAAATGTACTAAAATATTTATAAAATAATTAAATAAGATCTATAGTAATCAAGCTGAAGGTTCGGGGTTCGATTCCTGGTTCAGATATAAATTTTTCTCTTTACCATTTGATTACAATAATTTAGTTGCGTACTTTTATACTTATTTTCAATCATAGTAACAACTTTAGCTTCTTAATATTAATTTAATAAAAAGGATCTATGTTCATGTGAAATAAGCATGGAATTTCAACACATTCCAGAAATAATAAAGTTTCCATCAGCAGCAAAATAAGAAAAAAACTCTACAGCAGATATTTCATAAATTAGACATTTTCTATTCCATCTTGTAAATAATGTAATTAGGTTTATACTTCAATAATGAACCAAATACCAACTGTGTTTTCATTTACGAAATTACTCACTTAATCAGCACCTTAGCTTTTTTTTTTTTTTACTTTGCTTTTTCTCGCAGGGCTTTTACTTAAAGAATATAGTTCTGGAAACTGTTACAATAAAATATTTAAATGTCTTTATTTTATTTTCGGTCAGAGCCTTTTTAAACACTCTATATTTTAAAAATATTGAGCATCATATCAGATGATGTTTTAGTGTTTTACTTGCATTGACAGAGACAGGCAGTCGGCACCATAATGGCAGTGAACCACACAGGTGCCGGCATTTTTATTTTGAGTTTTACGTAAAATGTGACCAGCCACTTTAAAAACACAAGAGAGAGGCATTGTGAAGCGTTTCCCCTCTCTTTCCAAACGCATTAAAATATATATAATGGTCAATTTAGTTCTACTACTGTGGAGGAGCATTTTTTGTGGGCAATGCCACCTTGAAGATGGGCAAGGAGTGTGGGTTGATGCTCATTCACTGCACAACAGCTGCTACAACGACACACGTCCAACTCTCTTCAATTGTTTCAGAATTTGTCACAAGTTCCACATTCACTATAAATATCTCGGAAAACTGGTCATGTAGCTACATTCAATTCTCTGAAAAAAAATCAGTTTGAAATTAAAATAAAAAACTGACATTTATTTACAAAATACTCTCTTGTACAATATATTTTTTAATGTAATTTTATTTTGAGACGGTTTAACATCTCAGTCATATCGAATAAAGAATTGTATATCATTACAAGAGAGTCAATTTTTGTTATTCCTGTTCGTGAGTCTTGGAGAAAGTAACTGATAAAGTAAAAAAAGTGATCCCACAACAGACCCGGAGGCCCTTGGGGTAGTAGGAGGTTAAGGCTCCCACTTTTTTTTAGACAATCGGCACTTTATGTCAGCCGGGTTGTCAGCCCTGCGTGGCGGCCGCCTTTACCCCCAGAACAAGCGTCTGGTACTCATTTCCGTTAGAGGCTGAGTCGACCCCAGGGCCATAGTGCCGCCAGAGGGTTTAGGTCAGTTTAAAAATCCTGACCCCAACGGGACTTGAATCCTCGACCCTCCGGCTTGTAGCCCAGTGCCTTAACCACTGCGCTACGGCGTGCCCCGAAATTAACTGATATCGCTGTGGTCTCGATGTAGCGTCACGCAGCGGGTCCAGGTTCGATTCCCGGTCGGGACAGGCTCCTGGGTGACAAATGTCAGGAAGCTTAGGGCCCAACGGTCCCCGAAAATCATCCGGCCATCATCATCATCCCTATCATTATCATCATCATTCTTCATCGGCGTGGAAAGCAACGGGAAGCTACCATATCTATAATTCCCTAGTAAAGCTGCAAAACATAGCATGAAAAATGCTATGATTGCAGTGAAAGACCTGCCCTCGGGCAGAATTACTATGGGTGGATGGAATAGTGAAAACAGAATATAATTCTATGTAGAACACATACTAGATGCCATCATAACGTAGCCTACGCTAAATATTAGGAGGGAAAATAATAAATAAATATTTTGAATCTGTCACAAAATATTGATGGAAACAATGTAAATGCACAGATTTTAAGTTCGAATACTTTGGGGTGTATAAGTTAGAATTGCATTTATATGTTTACACTTTGAGTGACATAGAGGCCTATGTATGCTTTTATTTTGGAAAAATAATTTTGTGTAGATGTCTGTTCGGAATTAGGCCTGCTTTATAATGATGCCGAGTATTGGCCAGATATCCAAACTGTACCTAGGCAAGATTAATTGGAATGTCATTTTCCTTTTGGTATTTTGGATTTAGCATAAATTAAATTAAAAGAGTCGAAATAAAATTATTAACTATTCAAGGAGAATTGGCAACATTGCAGACACTTATTACTTATTTGATCCAAAAACATCGGAGGAATTTTATTTCAGTTATGGGAAAACCAGGCAATACTCAGTAGTATTTCGTGGGCAAACTTCGGGAAAATAACATATTTTCGAGAATACCGTACATTTGCGATCCAAGTGTATTAAATATTTTGGTTAGAAGCATATTTATCTTTAATTCACGTTATAAATTTCCGCAATTAGGCCTGCATTAATTCCAGTCTATAAATTGCAGGCCAGAAACTAGTTTTCCATTACTATGGTATACACATATTAGAAAACGGACCTCTGAGAAAACATAGGTTTAAATCAAAGATAATAAAATAGATAAACGATGTCTATATCACGGCAATGAGTATGGATAATGCGAAATATTGCGAAATTGGTTTTCATTTTAATACGTGTTTTGTTAGAGCCATAATTTTATTAATTTCATAATAATGTCACAATTATTTCTTTATCATAATTTATTTGTGTATATTTGTATTAATAGTAATTAAATTGCAAGGTCATTCGATGTAAGTTTTGACTTTAGTGAGGACTGAATGGAAATGAACTGAAAGCTATTGGACATTTAAGACATTAAGCGGAGCCAGCAACTTCCTACTTCAGCGCTCCAGTTGACATCTCTTTACATCTGTGGATCAAACTAAATGCGTTATCTTATAGAAGAATATTTTAGTAATCAATTGAGTTGGTGTTTACTTGATGAAAATCCATATTTATTAATTAAATAAAAATAAAGCGTAGTTTTATTTGATTTTTATATTTATTATAAAATTCAGTGACAGCTGTTTCGGTACACTGTACCTTCTTCAGACATGTTAACAAATTATGAATTGTGTTCCAACTGATCTAAGCAACAATACAACAATATTTATTTATTTTTTTTTTAATTTAACAAAGGGGATTCATTCAAATCAAGTTGAGAATTTAACAGTTTTTTACTACTTTTAAATTTATTAATTTCTACAGCCTCCAAAAGATCTAACTTCTTACCCTTATCACAAATATGTAAAATTTCAAAATTTGGATCGAAACAATGATTAAATTGGAATAGGTGGTTAGCATATTTTGAATTTTCTAAATTTCTGTTATATGCTCTCATGTGTTCCTTTATCATAATTATTTATTCATAATTTGTTAACATGTCTGAAGAAGGTACAGTGTACTGAAACAGCTGTCACTGAATTATATAATAAATATGAAAATCAAATAAAACTACGTTTTATTTTTATTTAATTAATGAATATTTTAATGTTCATTGACAGGAAAACAAATGTTGCATTCTTCAAGTTTATAACTTTGGGTCAATAAGTTGTGTATCATGTTCTTATTATTATAATACAATTTTAAATGATTTTAATCAAATACGTTTGAATATATTAATATAATAGATATATGTAAAAACGAAAAAAATCAAGTATCTAGCCTAAAGTAATATAGACAAACAAACAAACAAGAATTGTCTACAGTATTCTAATCAAATCCAATCCGTATTAAATAATAATAATAATTTTTGTCAACAAAATCAAACTCTTATTGATATATATATATATAGCTCCCTTTACTTTTTTTTTATTTTTAATTTTTTTAATTTAAGTATAATAGTACATTTAATTTTACTTAAATTAAGACTTATTTGAATAATTCTTTATATTTTAAGCCAGCTGTGTAACAATAGCGACATGATTAAAGCGATCATAAATTGATGTAATGTTCAGTACTGAGTGCAGGTGTACGTAGAGAAAAATGTTTAAATGTGTCAGTCAGTTAGCTCATTCTTGCAGTGATGTCTGGACGATGTATTATAGAAAAAACTGTCATTGTGTTGGCACTTGTTGTGATAGCGGGATATTCTGAAGGAGACAGGGATGACTTTATCTGTGGGTGGCTCAAACATTATCGTCATCCCCGTGCCTTGCTTTTATAATTCCATAACAGCCCAATTATTTATAAAAAATATAATCTGTTACTATCTTTAAATATAAACTGATATTTTGATGCAGATGCATATTCAAAACGATTGTTGAACTATCAAAGCGACAGCGAATAAATATTTAATTGATTTATTATTACCTAAATTTTATAAACTTATAGATTTAAAGAGCCCGTATAAATACACCAACATTGTTATTATAATTAGTAGGCCTATCCCAGACGTTATTTATTTATTTAGTTGTGTTACGATACCAGGTCTACACATTATTTCGGTATGAGTGGCACCACAGGCCTCTTATGTTTAGTTGTTTTACAAAGGTCGCAAAATGTCATTTAGATTTAGAGGAAGCCTAGTTCTATTATTTATACGTACTAATACTGAAAATAGATTAAATAAAACTTAATCTTAAATAAAATAAATAAGATACATCACATCCAAGGAAAATTACACAAAAAAGTATTCTTGTAAATAAATTCTTGAATATTCAGCCAAAAAAAAAAAATTAATGCAAATCGTCTCTACTATGTTCTACATTAAATGTAGAAACCAATGGATTTGTATCCGGTGCATAAGGATCTCATCAAACAAATTAACACGGAAATGGGTTAGGAATGTGTGGTGGGGGTCAAGGTCCTTATAGGATTGTAGAACCAGTTATGAAAGATATACAGCATTATATTGTGTTTATTGTATTATATTATATTATATTATATTATATTATATTATATTATATTATATTATAATGTCCACCGCTGTGGTCTCGAGGTAGCGTGCTGCCTTGTCACGCAGCGGGCCCGGGTTCGGTCCCCGGTCGGGGCAGTTTTTCTGGGTGAGGTTTTTATCGGGGGTTTTCCTCACCTGTAAGACAAATGTCAGGAAAACTTTAAGGCCCAAACGGTCCCCGAAATCATATGGCCATCATCTCCATCACCATCCTTATCATTATCATCATCATCATCATCCTTCACTGGTGTGGAAAGCAAGCATGAAAATGCTATGATTGCAGTGAAGGACCTGCCCTCGGGCAGAATTACTATGGATGGATATTATATTATATTATATTATATTATATTATATTATATTATATTATATTGTATTATATTATATTATATTATATTATATTATATTATATTATATTATATTATATTATATTATATTATATTATATTATATTATATTATTTTATAAATCGTAATAAATGTTGATATTATTATTATTATTATTATTATTATTATTATTATTATTATTATTATTATTATTATTAACGGTTCGTAATAGAGTTGTCTGTCAGAGCTACTTGTGTGGTCTCAGCTCGACTGCACACGCGCTGCCATCTTTTCTGTATTAGAATGCAACAATTAAATTCATTCCATGCCACAATACCACCGCGCACATTCGCTAAGTCGTTTGTTTGTAGAACGGATCATCCCAGTATTTGACTACCAGCCAACCTTTCTATGGACGTGACACCATTAAAAGAATTCCAATAAGTTTATCACGACAAGAGAGTTAATGCTTAAATTTACTGTTTTACATGAAATATCGGAATCAAGTAAATTCATTAATCATAATCGAACAAAGTACAGACACAATATTAAGAATTTAAAAAAAAACTGACATGATAAAGTGATTTCTTGACGCTATCTTCTGTGTTCAATGTAACTCTAGTTGTTATTTACTGGAATTGACATATCGCGATATTTCTGTAGGTGAACTTCTGCTCTGATCAGGAACATATTTATTTTTATGTTACTCTAAAATGAAAGACTAGACATGTGACTTACATGGTTTCAAATCAAAAACTAGACAACGAGATTGTGAGAAGAGTTAGCCACAAAAATAAATGTCCGACCAAGTTGCGGCAGAGTGTGGTGTAGTAACATACCGGTATTTAAATACTGTGCCTAGAGAGCAATAGTGCTACCAAACACCCGGACTACATTCTACTTGGACAGGTTATAACTATGTAATGGTATTATTTGTTGGTCTATTATACCCTTCAATATCGTGAAGAATAACTTGTCTTAATGACGTGTTTGAGTTTATGTTCTTATATTAGTGCTACGTAATGCTTGAATAGGCCTGCCTTACCGTATGCCATCACCAGACATCTAACAGAACCGTTAATTCGCATTTTTTTTTTAATACAGAAGATGTGCTTGTTAATTCAGCGCCAAACTTCATGTTAAGCCACTTATTTAGCAGCATAGTATAAAGAATTACGTTGGATCTTTAGACAAATCGAGAAGAAACAAAACTAAGTTTTTTTTTAAGGTTCCTGGGTTTAAAACTACTCTACCATGAAACTTAAATATGATACACACGAGTAGATATTTTGAAAACTGGAACGGCTATGAGATTCAACCTTTACCTATACAACTCTGTGCTATATCAAGTTATGTAGATGTAACATTTAGGTTTACACATGTAAGTGTGAATCACGCGTGGGTTGGAATGTCGCACCCCCTAATCTCTAATTTGAGAGGGTTGCTAAAAGAATTTATTCAAACAACTTGTGACAAGTAGAGAGCGTAATGAAGCATTCAGCGCATCCAATATAACTGTCAAGCTTCCAATAATTTGTAATTACATTCCCACCCCCTGCCACCACTTTTTTGCACGGGGTAGGAGGAGGGGTTAGCTTTAATTAAATCTCTAGCATTGCAAGCCAGTCAACGTGTAACTTACGACCCCACAACATGACAAGTAGTTGTGCACTGAACTACACTTTCAACTGTTCTAATAATGACCTTCATATGTACTACATACGTTAATGGACCTACAACTCTCCCTAGTTTGTATGGCCTCGTGCGTTTAATTTTTAATCGCCCATTCAGCTAAACAAATAACAAACATTAAATACCAAGAGTAAGTTATAGTGAATGAAATTGTTCATAATAAGAATATTAGTAATCTTTTCATAAGTAATGCCACGAGTGATTTCCAAATTATCGATAAATTCACGACTCACGAAGTGAGGAGTGAATTTATCTAGAGAATTTGGAAATCAAGAGTGGCATTTGTTAGGACTATTTAACGAATAAAATTAAGCTGTTTACTCACAAATCATTATTTAACTGTAGTTATTTCAAAATATTTATATATTTAATGCAAACGGCGATGTTTGAAAACAAATGAGAAACGATAGGTACGCTTCTACTGCTTCTTTTGTTTATCACTGCAACCAGATCATACTATTTATTGCCAAAGGAACGCAATATTGTAAGAATGCTCTCTAGTGGAGAAAAAATGAAACATCAATCTGTATATTAATTCATTTCTGATGTCGTATGATGTAAATATTACAATTATATTTTTCTGGATTATTACCTGGGAAAAAATACATTTAAGAAAGTCAAACAGTGGTTTCTTTTTTTGGTGGTATAATAAATTGCTACAAATGTTGACATGTATGCACTATATATACAATCTGGTAGCCGTATTTCTTATAGGCTCAGTCACTGCAAAATAACGGTCAGACCTGTTCAGAATATTAAAAACGAGGAGCTTTGTTTAATATATGGTAATTATAACACTGATAAATATTTCGTGAAACACGACTCTGATTGGTTGTAAAACAGAAATCATTGAAACGTGATTGGTCATTGACTCCCATTTGGGGCATGAGTTAAATAGTCATTATAACTTACCTTCAATACACTTAATACACCTGTAAATCTTGAAATGTAATAATATTAATATCTTTACTTTTCCCGGCAGAGTTAAGGCCTTACGGCCTTGTCTACTACTCAATCACGATAGAGAGCAAATTACAAGAATTAATTGTATGTCTAAATTACAATAAATGTAAACGATTATATTAAAATAATCATCTACAAAATATGTTTATTTACTCCAGATTTAACGAATAAAATATAAATTGAACAAGTTAAAATAAAAATAAAACTACTGATGACATATTATACATTTATTTCTGGAGAAACATTAACTACTAACAACAAGTAATTGCATAAGCATGATTTAAAGTTGTCAAGTGTGCGGCAAACCCTGATGTATTAAATCAGGGAATTCCAAGAACGAACAGAGGCTACTGTGAAAGAAGTAGAATAAGAAGAGGTGATGTGGGAGTGGGATTGTTAGGTGACTGTTATCTTGTGACCTACTGTCAATATTGTGGTAAGAAGATAACTTCTCATATCTGCACGCCAGAGGGAGTCCAATGTCTCAGGGTGCCCTTTCGAAGGACAATGTAATTAAGCATTAACAAAGAAGGCAAAAGTAAATAATAATAATAATAATAATAATAATAATAATAATAATAATAAAGAATATCTTAAAGTGTATTGTATTTAAATCGTGTAATAAATGTCCAAGAACTATTAAGAACCTAAATAAGGCTCCATTATTTACAAAGAGGTTGAAGCTAATGATGGAACAAATATTTTGTATTCTGTCCATGAATTTATAAGTGTACTTTGTATAATTGTTAGTAATTCTTAAGCAATTACTTCAGCTCAATTTTTCTCTATTTTATTCTCAGATATTACATATTTATGTGAAAATATTTTATTTTTTAAACAAATTCCATTTTATGATTCCTGACATTATCTGTTCCACCAGATTCTGTTTTCACCATATTGTATCTAACTAGCCATACTTTTTATCCCTCTAATTAGCCTGGGGGGAAATATCCAAGTTACATCGCTGCTAGATATTTGTACTCCGATTATTTAGCGTATTTTTATTCTGCGATTCATTTTTGGTATTTGCGTTAATTACGTCTGTTGATAGTTTAATTACTAGAGTTGTAATTACTCTCGCCTGAAAATGGCCTCCACATACAGTAGTACAAAATAATGAAATATTTATTCATATCACATTGAACTTTGTAACTCATTAACCAACTCCCTGGTACTATCGAACCCGAATGTTCTTGGCCGTGTGGATATAATCTCTTCATACATCCCTATCTCAGTTCATAGTCATTTAATGTTGGCGTATAATTTCAATTACTTAAAATCATGTTTAATGTTCTTTTCCCACCTCATTACTAGCCGACCTACTAGGCACTTTCCCTCTGCTTTCTTATGAGGAGTTTCGATGTCTTTCTTCAATTCCCTATTCGTACCACATGTCCTATATATCACAGTCTACGAGACCTAGTTCTTATTACATCTGATATCCTATAAATATAATAGAGCTCATTGTTAAGTAGTTTTCTCAATTTACCAGTCTGTTCGTCTTTCTCTGGTCCAAAAATTTCCTAAGCACTTAATATTTAAATACTGGTAATATTTTCTTATCTTTGATCTATAGCACCACGTTTCGCAACTGGAACAATCACCTTTTTTATATGTTTACATTTTAGTTAAACATTTATTTAGAGAATTTGGGATGACAAGAAACCCTATTATGCGTAATAACGTGCGTTTCCAGGGTTTAACCTGTTTCTTTTTCTACACTTCATTCATTAAAGTTATTTATTGTATTACAGTATATTATTTATTGTCCAGTTAAACACTGAAGAAAAAGCTTCGACGAATTTGGCGTGGAAGCGAATAACTTAGTGCCCTAAAGTGGTCTGTGTGAGAAATGCATTTTGGCCAATAATAACTTCACACTCAATTGCATGCACAAGTTCACAAACATGCAAACGAGCTCATATTAGTTCCATGTACTGTATGAGTTCAGAAACATTCAAACAAGCTCATATGCCGAATAGGTTAATATGATAAGTCCATAAAGTTTCTAAAGCGGCAGCAGAGAAAACCCTATATCAATCCAAACAAAATCGGAAGAAATTGACATGATATGAAAGCTTTCCTGACGGTCTTTCATAGAAATTATATAAAGTATCTTTTAGTGTCATTAAATAATGTATTTGTCTATTTATCGGTTTGGTAAAACAAAGACTGTTGTTGAAGCATAATCGTACGTCACAATGACAAATTGAAGCGTCCAGAGTTTTATTGCTAAGTGTGTCAAGGATCACTTGTTCACTTCATGATGCATTGTTACCAGTCACTTTGCGAGTCAAACGTGTTTGACTATATACTATATACGCTACTTATACTAGAGTATAGCTGTATTCTACTTACTAACTGTTGGGGTAAACTGTTGCATTTTCTTGAAAATGTTCGTTTCCTGGCATTTTTTTTAGATTTTATAAAAAATAATGGGATTCTTTATATTTGTGTGTTTTCAATTAAAATAAATAGTTTGATTTATTTGCAAGAAAAACCGTACTTACAACTGCATTAGTATTTTTAAAGCAATCAAATTTTCTTCAAATAAACATATTAAGAAATGGTCATTATTAAGTTTTGACGTAACAACGGTTGTGCAGTTGCTACGTTATTTATTATATTCTAATATAATAATTATACATCCATCCATAGTAATTCTGCCCGAAGGCAGGTCCTTCATTGCAATCATAGCATTTTCATGCTATGCTTGCAGCTTTACTAGGGAATTGTAGGTGTGGTAGCTTCCCGTTTTTTCCACACCGGTGAAGGATGATGATATTGATGATGATAATGATTTCGGGGACCGTTTGGGCCTTAAAGTTTTCCTGACATTTGTCTTACAGGTGAAGAAAAATTCCGATAAAAACCTCACCCAGAAAAACTGCCCCGACCGGAGATCGAACCCGGGCCCGCTGTGTGACAAAGTAGTACGCTACCTCGAGACCACAACGGTGGACTAATTATAGGCCTATAGGCCTATATATATATATATATATATATATATATATATATATGATATGAAAAGAAAAAAGAATGCTTGGGTCGGGATTTGAACTCGAGTCTCTAAAGTCTGTACCTTTAGCGCTCTAACCAACTGAGCTACCCAAGAATTCCAATACAAGCATTCAATTTTCTTATACATGAATCATGTATAAGAAAATTGAATGCTTGTATTGGAATTCTTGGGTAGCTCAGTTGGTTAGAGCGCTAAAGGTACAGACTTTAGAGACTCGAGTTCAAATCCCGACCCAAGCATTCTTTTTTCTTTTCATATCATATTTGCCTTCATTGCCAAATGTTAAAAATATATTTATAATATCTATATATATATATATATATATATATATGAATAAGAAAGTTTTCTTCTTCATACTTATATCCGTGAAAATCTGCAGTGTGCAAAATTTTATTAAAATCGGTTCAGTAGTTTAGGATTCCATCGCGGACAAACAACGTGACACGTAATTTTTATATATTAAGAAGATATATTCATAATTATCAAACGAATGAGAATTATAAGTGTCCGTTAACTGATCGTAAAGCTACATGGGGCTTGAAAATCAGAATACATGTTTCTTAATTAACGGCACAAGAAGAATGAGGCTAACCCTACATATCTGCCGATTTTACCCCTAGAAAATATCCGGTATTCATTTCATAGAAAGCTGAGTTGACTCGAGAACCAAAGTGAACATGAAAGAGTTTAGAAAAAAATTCACCCCCCCCCTTCCCGGTATCAAACCCAGGTCGTCTATTTGTAGTCAGATGCCTTATCGTTAAGCTACCTTGCAACCAATGAGAATCAGTGGTTCTTATTAATCTTGTAATTATATAATGTTCTGTAAATGTAACATCATCTCCTTGTGCTGTAGTCTGATGGTAATCTTGCTGAGCGAGTTTCACTTAGTATAAGAATTTTGCCAGTGACGTGTTAACAACATACTTACACACACACACACACACACATATATATATATATATATAACGAAATGCTTTTAATGTATAACAAACTGTTCTAGGAGAAGCACACTGTTTTATCTTCTTTCGGAGGAAAAATGCATTAGGATAGAATTTTGTTTTTGTAAATAATAATTGTGGCCTGCTCGAATTTGGAGCAACTAAGTTATGTGTTCTGCAAATTCGTTAATGTTATTTTTAAATCTTACATTTATATGTTCCATTCTCTATCTTAAATTAACTAGCCAGCTTTTGTTTAAGCGTCCAAGAGTAAACCTTTTAACCTAAAAGGTGTCCCATTTATCTTGTTCAAGCATAATAACTTTTATGTTTACACTGGTATAGATTTTTTCTTTTTGAAAGTAAATGTAGAATCAGGAGCTAACATAAGTATGGAGATTTGTCCATTCTTGTTCAAGATACAAGCGACGTTGTAACTTTTTCAAATAGTATTACATAATTTATTCATTTGAACTTTAAATGCACTCTTTAAGATGAATTAAAATATCCATCATAACGTCTTTCCGAATTAACAAATAATATGCTATTGTCCGAAATAATAATAACATAACGGGAGGTGAATCTCGTCAGCAGGTTTTGTTCCTGATATTCCTTACAATCAACTTTCCTCGCCCTGTAAACAAACCAAAACAGCAGTTTTATCCACAATCTACTACAGTCACTAACTTAGTTTCTTTCCAAGGTGCACGTCGAGTAACTCGTACTGTGGTTGTACAGTCTGCGCTCTAATAAAGAGAAGTTTGATGTGATCTTATTAATGGGGAATGTCAAAGAAACGCTATGAGATCAGAGGAGCTTTATGGATGTGATATCCTCAGAGAAACAATCTATCTCGAATGATGTTCAATTGTTTTGTCTTGAATCTCAATAAAACATGGATCATGGATTATTTAATTCGGAGACGATATCGCCGCAGAACTCGAACTGGTGAAGATGCAGAAGTTGCAATGTTGGCTCATGTCGCATGTGAGTACTAGAGGTATTGAATGACTAACTGGCATATCAAAATGAAGTACCCATTCTGTACTTACACGTCACAAATTTTATCCATGCCACATGTCTCTTTATCAAGAACTACATGGTAACAATTTTCAATCCCGTTTAATTATGAGTGGGAGCTGCAACAGTTAAAAAATCCAATTTTTTGTGTGTGGTCTCTTTATTGATGAATCGACGGGCCATACTTCATCGATATTTCTCGAAATGGCATTGAATTCTGTGGATTTCTACGACGAATTTTGCCTGGTTTGTTGGAAAGTGCACCCAAGAGAGACGGAGTATCAATGTGTTGCCCAGCAAACAGTACTCAACGAGTGCGTGCGGTTCTCGACAAAAAAAAATCTCCTGATCGGCGGATTGGCCGTTTTTGATCGCAACAGTTCCTTGCACGTTCGTCCGGACCTCTCGCCGCTAGACTTCTTCTTTTGGGGAACTCTGAAGGACACTATGTACCAGAATACTCCCACAACTCCAGAAGACATGCAGCAACACATGCTATAACCATTCAGCAAGCAGCAATGCGATATTTCAGGGAAGACCGTCAATTGTGTTTTGATCTGAATGATCACCACATGTAAAATTTTCTGTGATTCTCAAACCAACTACTGCGTTGCTAAAGGTTCAGATTTTAGTTCTCTTAAAATGAATGGACGTTGTGAATATAATTTCTTTGGATGACCTGGAACAATTATTCGGACATTATGACACTTTTCTTTTTTAATAAAGCAAGATTTGATTTTACATGTTATTTAGTGTGTCTTTCATTTTTGTTTGGTAATTTACAGTGATGCTCTGAACATGACTTCCAGCTCATTTTAGAATTATCGCTTTGGAAGAATGTTATTTGTTAATACAGAAAGACATTATGTATTTTTTAACTCTTCTTGAAGATGGTAATTAAAGTAAATGAATAAATTATGTAGTGCTTTTTGAAAAAATGTTTTTACATTACCTGTATCTTGAACAAGAAGAAGTTACCAAATCCCCATGCTTATGTTAGCCCCTGGTTCTAAAATTATTTTAAAAAATCTCAATATCTATGTAAAAAAGAAGTTATTATTCGTGGACAAGGTAAATGGGACTCCCTGAATTTATATCCGTCAAATTGATGAATTAAAAATAACTAAAGTAACATTAATGTATGCATGTAGCTTAGAACTGTCTTGAGCCGCACGGTCTGTTTTATTTAATCATATAGTTTATACTTTGCATTTGAAAATTGCTGTAAACAAATTTACAAGAACGCGCGAAATTATGACAAGAATTTTTATTTTTACCGAACAAAACACAAAGACAGTTCCGCATTCCGCAGGAGTTCAAGTTACAAAAATATGTGGGGAACCTTTTTATGCCTTTACATGCATTCCAGTTCCCAATGATAGCAGCAAGTGTCATGAAAATTATATTAGCACGGAAACATAATACAGGCGAATACTAGTATCAGAAAATCTGAAGGTTAAAATATTGAATACAGTAATAATTTTACTGTGGTTTAGCATTGTACGATTGTGAAACTTGTTCTCTAATATATTAAAAGTAGAACGTAAGGACTAAATTAATGTCAACAAATCTTAAAGTTAAACTATACAGGGCAGTAAGTTTGGCTATAGTAGTCTATTGTATGGTTGTAGAACTTGTTACTTACTACAAGAAAGGAAAACAAGTTAATTTTTCTTTGTCTTATTTTGGTATTTCTTTCTACAAAGCAAATTCTTCTTATCAAATCTGAGCGCTTAATTGTAGAAGACAATGATTCCGCCTATAGTGTATATTGTAGAGTTGTGGATCTTAACCATTCCATTCAGAGACGAACATAAATAACAAGAGTGTACTTCGTGATAAATGGCAAAGAAATGTGGAGCGAGGTGTAAAATGAGCAGTGTGCATAAATGGCAAGATGCGGAGGAGAGTTACTTGTTATTACCACGGTAATCAACTCAACTACTGTGAGATACTAGTAGGACTTCTACAAGGCTGTAAAATACTCGACAAATAACCAAATGTATTGCTGGAAAGGCGGTGATAATTAACGTTACTAACTTCATTAAGCTAAGTATTATCTCTGTGAAGCATTATATAATCTCAGACATACCGGTTTCGATTTTCTCTCTCTCTTTCTCCCTCTCTCTCGCTCTCTCTCTCTCTCTCTCTCTCTCTCTCTCTATATATATATATATATATATATATATATATATATATATATATTATATGTTATAACTAAATTTTTGACATTTAGCAATGAATGCCAATTATGACATGAAAAGAAAAAAGAGAAATGCCTGAGCCAAGATTTGAACCCCAGATCTCTACTGTATACGTTAGTGCTCTAATAAACTGATTGAGAATATATATATATATATATAAGAAAATACATGCTTGTGTTAGGATTCCTGAATAGTTCAGTTCGTTAGAGAACTAACGTATAGAGTTAGAGGTCTCGGGTTCAAATCCCGAATCATTTTTTTTCCTTTCATGTCATAATTGACCTTCATTGCTAAATGTCAAAAATGTAGTTATAACATCTAAATGTACAAGCGTTACGTCTATAAAATAACAAGTCTCTTCAAAATACTTACATGTTATGTAGCCACTTGATGTCAGTTAAACCGATATCGCGCTGCCTCTCGTGAATTGAGAATTTATATTTATATATAAGAAAAAATGAATGTTTATTCTAGACTTGCTCGGTTGCGTAATCGGTAGCGCACTGGAGTATCAATCGAGAGGTCCGGGCATTTATTTTTCTTATCATGTCATATTAAGCTTGTATTGCTCAATGCAAAAAAATAATTATAACATCGATAAAGTAAAAAGTAAAAGTAAAAATATTCTCTTTAATTTGCTTACTTGTGATAGAGCTACTAGATGGCCCTGGAGACTGAGTTCTCCCTACATCTCGTAATAATAATAATAATAATAATAATAATAATAATAATGAGAGAATATATACAGAGGACTAAGTATAAATACACATTACATAGAATATTTACGAAATTATTTAAAACAAAGTTACAAAAAGATATTAAAGACAAATTAGGAGAAGATCAAAATGGATTCATACCAGGAATGTCATGTGTTGACAATATATTTGCAATACAACAGT